>CAEGAF010093768.1:0-32434 GCA_903067075.1 Micropoecilia bifurca | reverse complement strand
CACACTTGTTTTTCACCAAAAGACTGTCCAAACTACCTAATAGGTATAATTTCCTATTTAGGAAATTAGGTAATTTGATAAAAGAAAACAAACAATAATAATAAAAAATTTGTTAAGTCATCATAAGGGGTAATTGAAACAGATTTTACCAATACCCATGATATCCAAAGAGGACCTATTTAGGTTGTGAGGGGTGGTGGTGGAGGAATGTATATATACTTACATGAACAATAGCTTGAAATTGACCACAGTGACCCTCTAGACGGGTTAACGTGTAAAAATCGTAGTAGGTGCAAATATTAGAGTTTCTCTGGCTGATAAAAAATGTCCCAGTTTTCTTTGATGTCTGACCTGGTAATATTTTTTTCTTGCTTTTTTAAGACAGTATAACGCAAGCAAAACCACAAAAAAAGATGGTGGAATCCAACAGAATACAAAACATTTACATGATGATGGACATCGAAGCATGAACACTTTCTAAAGGTGCTTTTTTTTTTAGTTTTGATGCATTTAATGAATAGTACGAACAGGAAGAGTTGTACCTGGTGGTCACGGATTGGAACTCGTTTCTCAAACCTTAACTTTACGGGGACGTTTACTGCACATGCTGATCCCTTTTCCATAATTCATATTTGAAAATAAAACGCTTCACCTTTAATATATGTCAGGTTTTCAGTCATTCCCATGCACCTTAATACAATTACCCTTTTATTTCCATTCTTTCATTCCTATTAATGTTAATCACTCCTTTGTTTTGTTACTGTTTTGTTCTGGCAATATAGCATATCATTGATGAAAGCAGATGAATGTTTCTGTTAGATTAAAAGAATTATTAACAACACAACCGCTGATAAATTACGTATCATTACATTCACGGAGTACAAAAGGTTCACTTTAAGATCAATGAAACCAAGTTTATTCAAACAATTAAAGCTGATAATTGGTAGGAATTGTAGGGGAAAAAATATTTCATGAACTCAGGTAAGAAATGCAGTTGAAAAATCATTGATGTCCCACCCTTTAGGAGCAAAAAGTAGAAGGCAAGAAATAAAAAATAGAAGCTATGTATAATCTGAAGTGGTCCAAGCGTTGTACATTATTGGAGTAATAAACCATAATATGCTCCAAAACATAAACCACATCTTTAAAATGAGAAGCTAAATGTCTGAACCAGATCTCAAGAAACTCCTCCATGCTTTTATATTTCGTCAAATGGATTAATCTCTTCACAGGTCTCCTTATAAAGTCAGTCAGAGAGGTGCAGTTGATTCAGAATGCTGCTGCTCACATTCTCACTCAAAGTAGAAAGTCTGAGCACAACACCCAAGTTCTAAAGTCCCTACAATAGCTCCCTTTCAAATAGGTTTTATGTTGTTGTTGTTTATAAATCCTTAAATGCTTTTGCACCAAATTACATTAAAGATGTGTTATCACTGTATCAGCCTTCCAGACTGCTCATTGGTTGAAGACTACGCTGCATCATCATCAGAATCAGAGCCAAGCATGGAGAAGCAGCATTCGGTTTTTATGCACCACAAGTATTGAATGGACTTCCTGAACGCAGCAGAACTCCTAAAGCACTGAGTTCCTATAAATCAAGGGTGTTTGAAGTTGCGTTTGGTTGACATTAACTGGAACATTATTAATTTTAGTTTGCATTCAGACTTTTCTTTTCTTTCCCATTTTCTTCATGTCACTGCGGCGTCTTGACTTTCCTCACCTAAAAAGTTAGATTTTTACACCCATACTAAATTAGCCAGTTTTCTCATATGTTGTCGTTAGAGATCAAAGCAGTTCAAGGAAGCTGTGCTAAGTCTTGGTAATGGCCACATTAATGAGTTTTCACCACTCGCTGACTGGATGACCTCCTGTCCCTCTGATGTGCTCTACCTCTGCCTTCATTTTTCAGAACCAAAACATGTTGCACGTAAATCCCGGTATATAAACTATTTAGGACACACGGATTTGCAGTGGAGTGTGACACGACTCTGCGCACTCTTCTCGCTAATGCTGTCTCAACACATGTGCATGCTAAAGCAGAGATTGAGAATTAAAAGCCTCACTCTGAACACGATTTGCTCCTTTCTCTCCTCATCTCTGTAAGAGTACGGCGGCTCGGTCCCTGTCACTTTAACAACATGAAATTACAGCCCAAATGGGATGTCAGGGGTTAGCAGTATCTCTAACAGAACTATGCGAATATATTTCCTCCTATGGACTTGCCCCCACTGTGACCTCCCCCAGGAACAAGAAGTAACATTGTGATTGGCGTTTTTACAGCCAAATTAAACCGTCCTGCAGCCTGCTGAAGGCAGCGAGAGAAAGCAGCCTTTCCAAAATTAGTGAGCCATCATCATGACAGAAAGTAGTGGGGACATGGTGTCATCCAGCCACTGTATCGATTAACCCATAAATAGTATATGGCCCCTTACACTGTGGCTCTCCCAGGCTTACACTGTAAATGGAAGTTATCTCAGCTGTGCATCTGTCTTGCTTTGCTCTATGCGTTAAAAACCTGACATCTAAAGACTGCAACCTGGCTGCATCTTGGTGCACTGTAAAACAGAGGACATTATGCATCTGATTAGTGTAATGCAGCGGCTGCCCAGACATTTATTGGGTGTGATTGACAGGAAATTGGGTATTCTGTTCGAGAACAAACTGGAACAAATCCGTTTTAGATTGGAGTACTCCATTACTTCAGGAAATTCATTTTTAGACCTGTTTTGCATATTTAAAAATGAGATTCAAATCCTCTTTCAAGTAATATATGTGATTCTCTCTAATGTTAGGTAGACCTGCTGCATTATTCTCCTCCTCTCTGCACTCGGCACCAGGATTATCATTAAAGAGGATCATCTGTCAAGCCCGCATTGATTTGCACACAAGTTCGCCCAATCAATCTTAAAGTTGCGATTAAAAAGCGCGAGCTGCTTCTATTTTTCCATAGAAATCTTTTTTGGCAAAAAACAGAGAGAGGCCTTTCAATTTCATAGCCTCCAGAACACTCAAGTATTCATTGCGCTCCACTTTTTGCTTTCAACCTCTCTGCGGGAGGCAGGACTCATGACATCTATGTATGCCGCTCCTATTCACAATGCTATACAGCCTTCAGATTTGTGCAGCAAGTGATCCCTCAATACCACCAAATTGCTCTTATTGGACTCTGCTCTGTTATACGGGGCCTGTCCAGAAAAGTGGGAGAATTGCAAAGCCAAAATTGTAAACAGACAGTTCACGCCTCAGAAGAACGGCCATCCACCATCGTTTCATCCGAACTGTACCAGCAAGGTTTCTGTGCAAAGGCAGAGCCTGGTTGCGTTTCTAAACAAATTTTAAAAGAGCTGAGGGAAAAAAAAACTGAATCTACCAAGTCTTCATTTGTTTCCTACAAACAGATACCAAGTTTGTCCATGTGTGCGCATCTTTGCCTTATCTGTGTATTCATGTTGCTGCATTCACGTGCGCCTGTGGGTGCATAATGCATGGCCCTGTTGAGAAGAGTGATTGCTTTATTCCTGCCTTGTAGGTGCTATGGGGGCCAGGGACGTGTCTTTGGGCAGCTGTATGGATGGCTTGAGAAGGTCTCCATCATTCATAAAGCACACTCCTACATGTAGAATTGATCTAGCAAAGAAACGGGGTGGCAATAGCAGTTCATCAGTCTTCCCTAACCACAAATCACTCTGAGGTCTACCCCCACGGGGGGAAAGATGTGACACCATTGTCTGTGGAGAGGTCCCAGAAACTCTTGCTCCAAGTACGTGAAGAAACACGGAGGACGATGATCGCGTTAATGCACAGAAGATGAAACTCTAAGTGCTAAGTAGGATTTTAAAAATTATTCGTACCCTTGTCCGACACTAGATTTGGTTACAGCTGCAAACTTTAATGCGTTTGAATTGCTGGCGCCTCAACATTTCACAGAGGAGATGGTGTTTTCAGGGAGAAGTGCAGCGTTTTAGTTACCTCGTGTCATATTTTGTATATAAACCAGCAGTTTGGTTTCGATTGAATTTTATAAGAGCTCATTCTACCATGTGATTGCTTTGTCCCCTGAGCTGCTTGACTGAGATGTTCCTATGGTTATTCTTTAACAACAACTTTCTTTACACTGCTCTTCCATTACTAGCAGATTTGCGGAGCGCACTACCATTGGTTGTCCTGTCAACAGATTATCCCACCTGAGTTGCTGAGCGGTAGAAGCTCCTCCAGAGTTACCATGGGATTGTTGGCTGTTTCTCTGACTACAGCTCTCAACCTTGCAGGTTAGGTGGACAACCATGTTTTGGTAGATTTGCAGCTGATGCACACTCTTTCTAATCTCAGATGACTGACTGCACAATGCTCAGTTGTTCAAAACACCTGGACACTGTTTTATTACCTAACCCTACTTTAAACTTCTCCACAATTTTTTTCTCTCTGACCCATCAGACATGATTTGTGGTTTTCACGATGCTGTTTGTTTACTCATGTTCTCTGCCAAACCTCTGAGGGCAATACAGAACATCTCTATCTACACTGATATTACATTACACACACTCTGTTTACTAAGTAGGTGACATCTACTTGGGCTGGATTTTATTTAGGGGTGTCAGAGTTAAAAGGTACTCAGCGTAAATGCAGGTCTACCTTCAGTTTTTTATTTGTAAAATAAGAAAAGTGGAACAGTTACTGGTGTGTGACTGCTTTTGCAAAGCACTCTGACTGATTCCACTCATTGTTTAAATGTCCATTGTCTTTACTACAGTGTTACTATAACTAATGTGGAGGGAAGACATTTATTTAAAACAGCTGATGGTTGAAAGTAAAATGAGGCCCCACTGCTCTATTAGCTAATTTGTCAGGGATCTGATTAAGTTTGATAATGCACCTTCGCGGTGGGAGCTGAAGTCAAACAGGTTTTATAAAGAATGCATAATTAAAGCTACCTTTTCTCACACTGTTTAATATATGGACCTCTGCCTATTAATAACCAGGACCATTAATTTGTGTAAATCAGCTATGTAAGGCACCAAGTAATTTCCACCCCTGTAAAGAGAATTGGTGAGATGAAGCTCTTGCCTTTGGCCTTGAGTTGCATGTTCAACTCGTCTTACATTAGCGCCAAAGCCTTCTCCCTCCGCTCCTCCTCCTCCTCACAACGTTTGGACCTTGTCATTGATCTTCATTCTAAAATAATCTCTTACCATTCCTCATTGTGAGCCTGCAGAAAAACCTTCTTTAGGTCCCAATTCATTAGCTTCACTCTGAAAATAGAAAAGTTCAGGCAAAGGTGGACGTGTGATGATAGCTCAGAGCAAGCACCTTAATAACACGTCCGGCGATCTACCTTTAACACTCATGATCTCCCTTTATGAGCTTCTGACATGCGGCAAATTCCCGCCTGCGACCCAAAGCTTTGACTCTTCGCTTCCTTGAAGAATTTCTTCCCGGCTTGAATGTTATCTCTTACTCTTCTTTCCCCCCTGTTATTAAGCCGAATAGTTCAGTTTTCAGTTCATGTCTTCATTAAAGACCATTAACATTCACAGACTGAATTGGTCAGACATTGAAAAGGTCTGCTTAACATTTCTCCATGCTCCTCCCCAGACAGCCCCAGCAAGCAATTCTTTCTCAATCATTGACCAGACAGGAAAGGCGAGGCGAGTGTGAGATGCGAGTAGATTTAATAATTTTGCCGTGAATTATTGGAAAAAATTACTAATTTGATGTGGTTCATCTTTTAGGAGCGCTAGATGAGTCTGTGCACCATTTCAATTAGCACACTTCTGATTGTAGAGGCTGAACTCAGGCAATTGATCAAGTCTCTGTGTCATCCTCTCTTTCTGTGCCTCATTGCCCAAAAGACCCTTTTTAAATATTCAGGTAGATTATGAATGGTTACGAGCTTATCTATTTATATCTCCTTTATTGACAGTATTACATTTATATGAAGTCAAGGTGAGGGATTTAATTTAAGACTCCTCCAGAACTGCTGGGAATATTTAGAAAAGGATTGATTAAGGAGCTGCGATGTATGTGATTAACAGCTCTTCCTCTGTTAAGGACTTTTGCTTTTCTTTAGCGTTTGCAAATTCACAGAATAAGTTTTTGATCTCACAGAGTGACTCATAATTGTGGTGTTACCTTGTCACGGAAATTCAAATGAATGTCTGGCACATCTTTCTTCTGATATAATGTCAATCTGCTTAGAGCTGTCAGCTTGTGTTTGAGAGAGGGCTGACTTCTCCCATTCCCCCTCTCCCGTTCTCAGGCGGAGAACATAAAAGGAAGGATATGTTTATGATGGACGGGCAGCTTTTTAAAGTGAAGCATCACAGGGTGTTGGATGGGAGGGATCCGAATCAGGACGTCTGATGTGACAAGACAGACAGGAACATCCTTCTCCTCGTGTCGGGATGTCAGCCGGGGAGAGTCTCAGCAAAGCAGACAGTATCATTGCTTTCTGAAGAGAGGAGAGAATTCACCGGGGAGCAGGAGAGTGGCGGGACAGTGATGGAGAGCAGGTGAGTGACTTTAGTCTCGGCTTGTACCTAAACCGTGCTTGATATTGGTCTTCATTTTTTGTTATTTTGAAAATTTGAGCATTAATACTGTATGTTTTGAAAAAGTTAAAACTGTTGCTATTGGCCTTGGATTATACAAAATATTATACAAAATTATAGTACTACTATTATTACAACAATTACTACAACCACTCATAATGTTTCCAGTAATAATAGTAGGGTTTAAGTTGTTGAGCAGCTGAAAATGTCCAATAGGGAGACACATAATTTAACTCTAGAATTAGAATTACCATCTCTAACAACTTTGGATTGATTAATAAACATATTTATACAAATGCCAAAAGTCAGACATATGGAGTATTTCTGATGAGAAACCCAACACATTCTTGTCAGGAAGTCCTGTATCTCTTTCATCCTCTGTGTGTAGTTTTAGTATTCTGCATCAGTTTAGAAGAAAGATTTTGTAATATCACTGTTTTTTCATATTTTCTCCGTTTATGAATGACTCTCTTTATTATTTTTAGAGTAAATGTCCATAATACCATGAAATGTGTTTTGTACTCTTCTAACTGTTATTTTCAATCTTACACACACTATGGCAACAATTTCAGAAAGATTGTAATTTTTCTCAAGGTAAATGAGACTGACCATATCTGTGAACTATAAGTGCCAAAACTGAATCCAGAAGTGCTGCACTCAAATTTTAATTCAGGATGAACAAATGTTTGGGACCAGGTTATTGCAGATTTTAAAAGTGTTGTTCTAATTGTTTTGTTTATCATGACCTCCTAGTACGTTGGAAAAAAAAAATCTTTACAGTTTCTCATCCATATGTGAGACAAACCAAAGTCAAGTGATGAAAAACAAGCTTTAAAAATGTAGATGCTAATTGTGAGTGGCTTAAAATACAGCTGACAGACATTCCACTCAGAAATAATCTGCATAAATTTACACCTCTGAAAACTGTGAAGGTTCTGTCTTTCTCCTCCCCTGCCTCTTATCCTGTTTGGTAATTAGCCTCTGACCCCACTGGGCTCACACAGGCATTGGGATTGAAGGACAAGGATGGTTTAAGCAACGGATCTGTCATAAATATTTCTCATCAGTCTGAGATGTCGGGGGCACAGCTCCAATTTTATTACATTACAGAGCACATCTTTTAGCGCTGTCACAGAGGAAGGAGGCGCCGAGCAGAAGCTGGCTTCGCCTGCCGTACCAGCTTCGTTTGCTTGGCTTCTGCGGCCTGCCCCTTGACTTTGCCATGTGTGGAGAAATCAGTCGATGCTGGTGATGGGCAGTAATTCCCTTGCCTATATGAGCCAGTGATCAGAATTCAGATTAGCATCTTTACACGCGGATGGCAGCCTGTCACTCCAGGTGCCAAGTGGTCTCCTTGGACCACAGTCAGTCACTCACAGAGAGGAAGCTGCTTGCTTTTTTTTTTTATCCCGCCGGAGGGAAAACATGTTAAGCTCCATCTGGAAGATAAAAACAGATACCAAGTTAACTCACAGCAGAATTTTAGCATAAGCAGATTTTTTTTAAATTTTTTGCAACGCGCTGTTTGTTGCATATAAGCAACAACAGGACGATCGTTGCTTAAGTGTGCATTCAAACATTTTTAGAAGCACATTCTGTATTAGCAGCCGCTGATTCTGTTGTATTGGTTTCTCGGTGTGTAATTTCTTGAGATTAATGACACTGTCAGACACTTGTGAAGCATCCTTAACTAAGATTCAGCAGCGTAATGTCCACTCCATCTTTGTTTCATTTTTTTTCTTTTTTTTCCGTTCATTTAAAAGGATTTCCAATCAGCTTTAGGCCATCTTGAATCCCTCCTCGTTCTAGCGACTGCACACTGACGGTGCCAGTGTTGGTGGGAGAGTGTTTTTGCCAAACAGATGGAAAAGCCTCACAGTGTTGCACACACACACACGCATACACACTCGCACACTTCCCTCTTGGTGATTTCATGGCCTGTGCTGACATTCAGTCATTCATTACAAAGTGAATTAATGTGCCAGAGTTGCAGTTTTCCCTTAAAAAACAGATGTCGCTGGAACATCTAATTAAGCAACACACCAAATCATTACCACGCAGTCATCTCCAACCTTTTCACATGAGTCTTGGAGAAAGTGCCTCTTAAAAGTGCACAAAGTAAAGTAGTATCTCATCTGGATGTCCTCCTATAGGTGGTTGATGTGGCTGTGACCTCAGCGCCCAATAATCTAAATCACTGTTTAAATTATTCACACAATAACGACACCGGAGCACTCCATTATGAACATTATTGCTGAGAAATGGGCCCAGCTGAGGTGAAGGATGAGTCTTATCTTTCGCTGTCAGTTGGGGCATTAGTCATTGTAACGGGTCCCTCAGACCTGTGTTCAGGCTTTTCATTGAGCTTTACATCGCAGATTTATCACGCATCACTAGTGGATGTCAACATCCTAACAGTGATTTAATACGTGCGTCGGAAAATGTTTGGCTTCTGTTTGTAATTTTTGCTACAGTAAATAAAATCAGTGGCTATTTGCATTATTTCTGAATTTGTTTTTTTTTTTTTTTTTTTTTCAAACATCCCAATACCCTTTATAACTTTATTTCCAGTAGTTGTTCAGGCTTTTGGTTGTGAGCCTAAATAATGAGGAACGGTGATAAAAGAATATACGTCAGCCCTAAAATCTGTCTACAAAATACTAACAACACCAAAATAAATATGACAAGAGATGACACACGACCCAGGTTACATCATCATCTACTCTGCAGTGCTTTTCGCACTTGCTTCTAAAAGTATGTAAAGTTTTAAGAAACATTCATCTTTTACACAGTTGTAAAATCTCTTCTCTATTTTGCCAACAGGACAGCACTTAGTTTTCTCCTTATGCCTGTTTACAAGGCAGAGAGCATAGCAAGAGGAATGTCTTTCATATGTTCTTCTCTTTGCACATTCTTCACATCGTCCACAACGCCAATTCCTCTCTTATTCTCTTTATTTTGTTTTAACATCCCATTTTATTTCTGTTGGATTTATGCTACACATTGAGATGGTCATTCTGTGTCTTTTTGTCTGGTGAATAATGTTGTGGAATTCTGGCCCTGCGGCTTTGATTCATATCCTGCTGAAAGTTACTGTGAAAATTAAATGACAGTATGTGACCACACCAATTTGACAATGACATCTTCATCATTTGTGGGCCAAGGGTAAAACAAATTCACAAACAGGGAAAAAGTTTCCATTTGAACTAAACAAAATAGTAGAGCAGAAAGTGTTTTTTCTGTCATTGCTCCTTTTTTTTCTGTCCAGACGCCAAACTCAATTTATGTCAAACAAGGTTTAAAGGACCTTGGGATTAAAGCCATAAACTGGCTGCTGTCAGACCTGAAGCCCTGCTAACAATTTAGTGCCAAACCAGCGTTGTTCAATATCATTTCATATTATATCATGTCACGACAAAGTGACAGCTACACATCAGCCCAGTCACAGCTGGTTTGCCCTGAAGAACTCCTCCGATGTCGGCTCCAATCGAAGCCGACTCCACTTTCGTCTGATCTGAAATGGGAAATCCATCTGAAGTACTCTGCTGGGAGCGGCTGCAGCTTTTGGTAACGAACGCTAACAGGTCAATCAGGTAATGAGACGAGATATTTGAAGGGTGGGTGAAGCAGAATGAGGCTGGTGGGGCGCTGTAAAGAGCATGCCAAAAGCTTTTACTGGCCCCTTAATAACGGCTCGAGACCATGCTAATGGAATGCACACCTATACACAGACAGAAAACAGCAGCGGGGAAATGAGCAGCATTTAGAAATAATGTTCTTTTAATGCTCTTTTTTTTCATTTGCAAGTGATGACATTTTGGATTTGTAAATCTCATTGGCATTAGAGGGCAGACACACACACACACACATTCACGGGAGTAGGCACCCAGATACGTACATATGCCATGTGACTAAATTAGTGGAATACTTTTAACAAGCAAACATGTTGTAGTTATATACAACTTAATTTTCCTCTGTAGTTGTGAGAAAATTGAAGTGGAAGATTGTTGGTTGCACAGAAATAAGATTTTTTTTAAAAAAACATGAAATGTAATTGTTTTTATCCTGGTGGCTGGAGATTTTAGTTACACATTTTTACAAAATGTATCAATTCAGCATTGTACTTACTTTATGCTGACTAGATGTGCTATGCTTCTACAGCAACATATTACATTTTGTTGCTGTACTGTTTTTACAAAGTGAAAAACAACATAGCAGAACTAGAGGAAAGTATTCAACAGACGGAGTTTTATTCTTGATAAAAACCTGTCAGCTAATGTAAAAGGATAACCATCCAGAGACAGGCGATGAAGATCATTGTAGCGTTGACTCATTCAGAGAGTGCGGCTGAAGATAACAATGATGCTTAATTTTTTAACTTCAAATTATATTTGTTCTGATGTAACAAACACCAAATCTTAGACCATGTTTCTGGAGCCCAAGGTTCTGGCAGGCTGTAAGGAAACTCTCTTGTTGGTTTACATCTTGCTAAGCCAAACTTCCACCACAGCAGCACCTTGCTTGTATGCTGTCCATGTTTGATCATTTTTGTATTCTACATTTGGCACAAATCGTAACGCTATAGCAATCAAATCTTTCTTGACATAAACTTACTTCATGTAAGTAAAAAGCTCTGATTGTGTCGTCATTTTTATCCTTTAACTTCTTCGTGAGCTCAGACAATCAGATTAAAGTTAAAATATTATTGCTCTTAATATACATTGCACAGGAAAGCAAACAGTTAGTCTTAAGTGTGACAGTCAATGAAAAAAGAAAATTTGCTGCCAAAGTACAGGAAAAAGAGCAATACTAAAATAATAATAAAAAACAGCAATGTTGTCATAGGTAGTTGGCAATAAGAAAAGCACAATCTTGGTTTAACGTTGACATGTTTATATGTGCAGTGTGCACACATGTGGATATCTATTGGTGCTTTTCTGTTGAAAACCCCTGAGCTGAGAGCGACAGAGGAGACTTACAGGAGCAGAAGGACGATGGGACAATTTGTACGATGGTTCGGACAAGGCTGAGAAGGAGAGTGACAGTGGGAGGATGGAAACTCCGTGTGTTTGATGGTGATTGGAGACATCACTTACACAAACAATGAGGCGGTGGATGACAACATCTTCTGCCTGATGAGTGTGTGTGTAGGTGTGCGTGTATGTGTGTGAGCGCGTGTGAAGGCTGTCCTCACACAACCAAATGGCACTTTGAATCATCCTCAAGTCCCTGAAGTGCTTGGACAACAACACACAAACACCCAAACAAACATGGTGATTTCGCTCCATATTTTCCAGCTTTATGTCTAATAAAATCTGAAACTCTGAGTCGGAGGCTGACGCGAGGTCACTTTGTGAGGAGAACTGTTTGCCCCGTTTGTCAGTCACTGTAGGAGATCCTATAGATGAGGTTTGAATGCAACTGCTGGGAACCTCTAACCCAGGATTGTTTGTTTGGAAAGAGCCCTGTTCATTTCTCTTCTCTCCATCTTTGCTCGTCCTCTCTGTCTTTGTTACATGGAATGTAAATGGCTTTGACAACTCACTGGTCTATGGCCATTCCACGGCGATTTCCTTTCATCCCCTTCCTCTTTGGGGTAATGTGATTTTATGCAGTGGAAGTGGAGGCTCTCACACATCCAGGAGTGTGTGTAAGTAGACTGAGCAGACAAGCTGACTCGCTCTACAAGTGTGATACATCTTTTCAGGTGCCTTTAGACTGAGCTCCTACTAGAAGAATGGCAGAGACCAAACTAAAATCAGAACAGTTACTCTGATGAGAAGAACCAGGAAGTTTTCTGTTCTCTTTTTGTTTTATCTTCCCAAAAAATAAAGGTAACCATATCACACGACACAGAGGCCTTTGTCTGCCAACCGCATTTTAATGGAATAATTAACCATCTAAGTCTTCGTACATCACAACATGGCTGTGGGACAAAAGGTAATCTTCTAAACCTTTACACATATGCAGTAAAACAACCAAACTTTCATATTGACCTAAATGATCTTGAAACACACAGTGGAGAATGGTAAGACAGGAAAAAATATCTATTTTTTTGTATTAGAAAGGTAAAAAAAAAAAAAAAAAGGCAGAACATTTTTAAAGAATCTATTTTGGACGTAAATCTGGAAGATTTTAGAGTTCTTTAGTACACAGTGCAGAGAAATAGCATTGCAAGAAGGTAGCAATTCAAAGACGTTTTTTTGTTCCCGTATATTTTCAAAAAAGCCCTCAAACTTTGCACAACTGTTTTTTATATAAACAATTGTCTAGAGGACAAACCGATCACACCAAGAAATAAACTAACTTTACTTCTGTACATTGTTAAACATGTATAATTTAATATGCAACGTTTTTCTCCAACACTGCTACATGAGGTGACATTTTTAAGAGTCTTATGTTAAAATATTTTTATCTTTCTTTCTTTTAGTAGTAGTGCAGTTTCTGTTGTCCCCAATTATAATATTGCAATATTCCCTGCAACAGTAGAGAGTTCAAATACGTTTAATGACTTGAGAAAAGCTCCACCTCCTTTGACTGGGAGGTCAGAGTGCAGCCACAGGCACAACGGCACCACTGGAGGCGATCATTTTTCAGCAATCAGCCGAGCAGATGATGCAAACGTGGGGAGTGAACAGTCTTTTAAATACAACTATGGCACAGTGGGATGCCTGCTGATAAATGGATTGTGTTGTAAATCTAAAATTTCCCTTGCAGATGTCATCCGGCATGTTTCACACTCTTAGTCATCGCCACACAGTGCTGTGCTTCGACACACACGGTCTTCTGGATAACATGTTTCCTCCTAAGGTGCCGTCCTCCCAGTTACAGACCATCAGCTGTGCAATCCACCAGCTTCTGCTGCCAGGCTAATAAATGGCTTGTGTCAGAGGCAGTGTCAGTCTATTGGTTGCTCATTTTGAGTTTGTCGAGGGGTCGGAGAGGAGCTTTGCATTCTCTGCCGCTCTGCTCACTGACTGGCAAAGTCCTGACTTTATTGATTTCTTTCTCCACTGCTCTTTGTCAAAATATCCAACTGCAGACCTTAAAGACCTCCACCATCGCTCGACATCTGCAGCCACACACGGCTTCTTTTCTAATGGCCGACCCGGGCACTTTGTTTTTGGAAGGAGGGGGCGAGGAAGGTATGATAGGCTACGTGAGTGGAAGATGATTGGAAGAACACAATCTAAAGCCTCAGCAGCTCTCTTTCCCGCTCGCTTTCCCAAGTCTGACACAGAGAAAATATTGTACACTGACTGGCTCCTATTGAATCCACGTCGTGATTCATCGCCCAATTTCAAACTGCCAAGCAGCTAAATTGCACCAGGTCTGCCAAAATTCATCCCAGGAACACGCAGGAGATGTGAAAAATTAAATGTCATCGTGGCACAGCGGAAAACTTTCACCTCTCATCGAGCAGAATATGCTCGCTTCATTCTGTACTGATGGATGATCGCCCGGGGCTATACTTAACCTACTTAGTAATGTCATGTACCGCCGAATGTGTTTACTTTTGAAAAATAGTGAGAAAACATAAACTCTATCAGAGCTTGACATCTGCACATTCTTCCTCCAAATAAAGTGGCTTTTTATGTTGATGCAGGAATGAATTTTCACCCTCATCAGACTTGTTTGCTGTATATCATTTGCTAATGCTGGATGTGTAGCATAATGTGGGCTGGTGGAATAGACAGATACCTCTTAAAGGGGTGTGAGGCCCTTTTAAAATAGTTAATTTCATTCCTGCAACAGATATCGCTCTTGGTATTGTATTTTGGTTTAGAATATTTGGTTCTGGAGCTAATGACTAGTCTAATACATGCTAAGACCAAAGCGCACCTCTACTTAGGACTCTAACTTCAAGAACATGGTATATGCAACATGTAAACCTTTGAGCTGTTTTTGTTTCATTAGGTGGTTATTTACAGAGAAGACAAAGGGAATAAAGTGGTTTTACACCACTTGATTTTGACAATGATATAGGATTAAGATGGAGGCAGATGACTAACCAATATGGAGTTATACTAATTAAAAATGTAAAAGAGGAATCTACTAGAGGTACTATATTACCTTTTAATAAAACCTTATTTAAAAAAAATCCTAAGCTGTTCCTTTAATATTACAGGTTTCGTGTGCAAATTCATTGTTCACTCTCATAGTCATTTTACGTGGCTACGCCTTAGGTGACAATTTCAAGTTTTATCAAGCAAAGTTCAGACATTTTTGAAGAGATAAAGGTGCATTATTGAGAGTGAATGAACAAGAAAGTGAGAGACAATAAGTTGAAAAGCAGAGAAAAGGATAAGGTTAGGAGGGAGGGAGCGGGTGGGATGGGCTGAGCGATGACTGGCTACTTTAGCAATTAAAATGTGGGGCAAAGACACAGAGGCTTGGTTTGACCGAGAGACTGCGCCATTCATCATCCCAGCTGCCATAAAGCAGCAGTAGATGGAATCTTTGATTTGAGCTTCACAGGAACATAAATCAAAATCCAAACCATGGCCTGTCAGGGCCATCGCTAGAATAACCCATTTGAGAGAAGGAGAAAGAGGAAGAGAGGGGAGTTACGGCTGAGGAGAGTAAAGGTAGTTACTTTTTTGGCTTTGTACTTCGTCCCACACACACGCGCGGGCACACAAAGACCGATGCGGCTTACAGATTTGTCCCTCTGTATGTACTTGACGTCCATGAGCAGCTGCTTCACACGCAGCCCGCCACAATATCAAATCCAGGGGTCATTGATCAAGTGGCTGGGTCCTGTCAGTGGCCAGTAGTGTGCCTGACCCGCACTGCTAACGTCACCCCCCTCCTCCTACCTGCATACCCTCGAATACAAGGCAGAAAACATGGAAGTGAGGTCACACCGCATGTACATCCATCCATCTAAATCGCACGACAACGACAGCTAATAAATCATTCATTCATTGTTTAATCTATTGTCTGCCCGGGCAAAAGTCATGCAGCTGATATGAAGACAGATTTACCCCATGCAGGTGTGGCCCGTTGGAGGGGGGATTTTTACTGTTAAGGGCTTCCTATCAATTAGTAATGTGTTCATTATACCTTGGAGCAATTAAAACCACCAATGACTGAAATAACACGCACGGTCTTTTGTCAAGTCAGTGCCAAAGTAATTTAAGCCAATTTAGTCTTACATTTTATTTTGCTGGAGGCTTTTGGGTTTCAGACACGTTGATTTACATACTTTACAGAGTAAGAGATGAATTATTGCTCATCGCGTTATTTCTACATCACATTCACTGGCACATTTCCTGGAGTGACACTAATAAACCATTCATTTACAAGGAATGTGATGAGGCTATAGATTCACTTAGGAGGTCAAGTAAGGTTCACTTTACACACAGGCGCATCTAAATAAGTTAGAATATTATTGTAAGTTAATTCATTTCAGTAATTTGACTCAAAAAGTGAAAGTGATAATTCTGTGCAAGTTTAATTCGCACAAAATGGGACATTATAGGTTTATATGTGTGTTTTTTTATTTAATTTTGATGGTCCTGGCTACATTTTGTCAAAAAGTTAATATATTGATTAATATTTTTAATATAGAAATGGTATGTTGTGATCATGTTTTGGCCAATATCATTGTCAGTCCGACAGCGACAATTCACAAATGTTTGATAAAAATCAAGTCCAAAGAGGACCACAAAACAAACTAGATAAATGCAAATGATGTAACAACTAAACCTTATTTAATCAAAATCTAAACAGAGGAACAAGGCAAGGGAACCAGCAGGGTGAGAGACTGAAGGGGATATGTACAAATGAGAGTGATTATTGTGTTTTGAACAAGGACAGAATAATTGTCAAGAAAGAGCAGCTCACTGGGAAACAAGCAGACCGAGATTTCTGAGGGAATCTTCAGAAGGAATAACTAAAACTAGAAAATTATATAAACACCACACAAAAAAAACACCTACGAAGAAGAAGTAAATTAAGACACTGCAACAAATGAACTAGAATACTAGAGTACCAAAATAAAACAAGGAGCTGGCGGTTCAGTATGTCCTACATCCAGACATGTTAATGTAAACTTAAGTGAAAGAAGGCAGTGTAGTAGAAAAAAAAATCACAAGCAGCAGGTTTGAACAAAGCCTTGAGAATATTATGAAGCCGAGTCAAGAGTTTGGGGGAGATTCACAAGGTTTTAAATGTCTCTGAAGTCAGCACTTCACACATAAATAAATCTACTCTGTTGTTAACAGGAAGATAAGAGACTCAATACCCAACAAAGTAAAGCCACTTCTGATGGAGCAGACTGACTTCGGTAACACTTTACTTGAAGGGGGGTGAATAAGACTGACATGACACTGTCATAAACATGACATAACACCTGTCATGAACATGAATAAGCCTTCATGAATATTTATGACTGTTGTCATAAAGTGTCATTTGGTAAATTATGACAATTTGAATACAAAGTTGACATTATTCAAATTGTCTTTCTTATGACAGCTAATCATTACTGATATAAATTTGTTATAAAAGTATTACTGGTTGCACTTTAAAAATTAGGTAACTTTATGTTATTAAAGGTAAAGTTTAAACAATAATGAATTATTGGTTAATGTCAAGTTGTCATAACAAAGACATTTTGAATAATGTCAACTTTGTATTCAAATTGTCATAATTAGAATGACAACAGTCATAAATATCCATCCATCCATCCATCCATCCATTTTCTTTATACTCTTGTCCCTACTGGGGTTGGGAGGGTTGCTGGTGTCTATCTCCAGCTAACGTTCCGGGCGAGAGGCGGGGTCACCCTGGACAGGTTGCCAGTCTGTCGTAGGGCAACGTCATAAATATTCATGAAGGCTTATTCATGTTCATGACAGGTGTTATGACATGTTTATGACAGTGTCATGTCAGTCTTATTCACCCCCTTCAAATAAAGTGTTACTCTGACTTCTTTAGCACCTCAGGAGCGTCTGATTGCCTCTTCACCACCACTAACTGATTGTAAGTTACAAGTTTTGAGTGTAAACTACATAGATACACTTTTCAGTAGGCCAACATCTTTGTATTAGATGCACTTTTTCAAAATGTTATAATAATATTCAGATTTCAACACAAACTCAGTTTTAGGTTTTCACTGGCTGCAAGCCATCATCATCAAATGTATCAGAAGTAATGCTTGAAAGATATCACTCCGCGTATAATGAATTAAATTACTGAAATATTTTAACTTTCTGATCATGTTTTAATTGATTGAGATAGACGTGTACGATGCACATCCCCCTGAAGGATGAATACTTAAAGTGATCTACTTTGCTTAATTTATTCGACAGATCAGAAGTCTAAGTAAAGGTAATAGTTATGAGCAGAACAACCCTAACATAACCCTGTAATGAAAGGGATTTCAAAAGCTGAGGAGAAGGTCAGAAAACATCGGTGTTTACCTCAGCCTGCAATCTTTTTTAGAAATCAAACGCAAAGCATAACAAATCATCTCAATGTTTCGGTATGACTCCTCTCCAAAAAAAAATAAAACAACCAAGCTTCCATTCAGGAAAAGGTCGCGAGCTTTGTTGGCCAGAGAACGAGACCGCCATGTTTGACCCGCTGTTAAAGCAACACTGGATGAGCCTGATTCACCGCATGATTTAGACGCCATAAAAGGCGATGAGGTAGCGTTGATCTCCCTGATGAATGATGGCGCTCAGGGTTGATGATGGGAGGCCATGAGAAATCGTGTGTGTTCATTTAGGTTGCCGTATACACAATTGCCAAAAAAAAAGATCAGTGTGTGGCATGGTGTCTGTGCCTGCATGTGCAGCGTGGCATTAGTCAGAGTGTGTAAAGCCCTACCAGTTGGACAGGGGAGACGGGTTGAGGGAGACGAATGGGAGGCAGGTTCACTTTATTACTGTCACTCTGCTCACTTTCAGTCTACTTCAACCTCCCAGCTACCACCCATCCATTAATCACCTGTTTCTGTCTCCTCCCTCCCTCCTTCACTGTCTCATTTCTCCTCCCTTCATCCCCCTTGCTCCTCCTCCATTTATTCCTCTATCATTAACAACTGCATTACCATTTCCAAAAAACAACACTTTGTGCTCTTCCTCACATTGTCTCTCATTAGATCAGGTTTTGTAAGGTTTGATCTGGTGTTACATGTATGTTTGAAGAGATGGAGACCTCAGATAGTGTGGTTGGTTCATACAAATATGTGCATAATAGGAAAAGTCTTGACCTGAATAAAATACTTCATTAACAATAGTTTCTTCTATATTCATATAATATATAATTTCTTTGCCATTGTCATTGGAAAATAACAGTTTATTAAGCTACCTAACAGGATTGTTCTCCTAAATCAACTTGAGTCTGTGCTATTGTGATGTCTTTGCTAATCAGATACGAATAAAACAAAAGATGAATAGTTTCAAAACTTTTAGAAACTGGGAAGTTTGACACAGATTTAAAGATTAAGAGTATTTAGAAGCCTAGTATCTAAAGCATCCAAGATGAGCCTCGCTTCTCGTCAGTCATGCTGAGCAGATGGTCTGGCAAAATAAGCAGACGAATACGGTGGGTCAAAAGCTGACAGATATTTCATTTTGATGAGATTAATTAACATAGTGCCTTGTAAAACTATTTATACCCTTTGAACTTTCTTGAATCTTGCTGACAGTACAACTTTAGACTTCATTATGTTTTCTTGTGAATTTATCTGGTAGAGGATAAAGTAGTGCATGACTGTCTACTCACAGGCAGCTGTGGCCCCTGTTACGCGCTAACACTGGGGATCCACTATAAACTAACAGGCTAGAAATAAAGTGCTGGACAAATTTAAAGCAGGGTTAGGTTATAAAACAATGATAGGTAGCTTAGTCCACCTAAACTGTGTCACTTCTTTCGCATTAGACATTTGAAAGAAAAAGAGAATAAAATGCAACTTTTTGACTTAAGTAGAAAACATACGGTAAAACAAAACTGCCAACAGTTAGGATAGCAGTGGCAGCATGTTACTGTGGGGAGGCTGGTCAGAGTTTAAGTGGGATAAATCTAATTAAGCGGCAATACAGAAATAAAGAAGTAGTAAAATAGTGGTTCTCGATCCTGGTCATCAGGACTTACTGTCTAAATACAATTTCCTAAAGTTTACTCAAACTCATTGCTATCTTTAAATATAGCATCTACCAAATCTCAACACCCAACAAGTTATAAATAGGCAGAGCTAAAATGCATGATGAAGTGGTGCAACTGGTCCGTAAACATGCATGTCTTGTAGTTAAGACGTAAAAGATCTGTGAGGAGCAGCAGCAGCATTACCCAGCCCCTGCAGTTATGCCACCAGCTCTCCCTCCGTCCCAGCAGCTATCAGCCTCTCTGCAGCTCCCATGGGCCACATGTCAGACTGTAGTGCTGTGTTGATGCTTTTCCTACATACTGTATATATATATAGCCAGATAGTGCAGCCTCTCAGGGGTACCTGGATGAGCTCTTTGCAACGTGGATACCAGGACTGAGGGGGGAAGAGGAGGAAGGATGGAGAGGCCCCCGTAGGGCTGGCTGTGCCGCCGCTCCCCCGGATCCTATCGGCTAATGGGTCGGCAGGGATTTGGGGAGGGGGATGGAGGTGGACAGAGACGGATGGCTCCTGACAAACTCGCACTGACAGCCAGTGAATACAGGGCAGCCTAGCAGAAAGGTCAGAGCAGGGATGGATAAAGGACCGCTTGACTTTCAAAGTTTCGCCCTGCTTGGTGCCACCGCACCATCAGCGTGGGGAGGAAAGTGTTTACGGCTCGTCGGTTGGTTTTTCTGTCAAGAAGCTGTGGGTCCTCGCTAACCGCCGCTTAAGACACACAAAAAGTTTGGCCTACAACAAATCAGTAAAAGTGGTAAGTAAACAATTTTGCACCACCAGGAAAATATATCACAACAGTTACCAAACAGCTGCAATGTACAAATCAAATTGCAGTAATGGTGCAAGTTGTCTGGCACTGTCATTAATTCTTTGGTAAGATGCAGATCAACAAGAAGAAAGAGTCAGAGCCCCGTTTTTTTTGTTTTTTTTTAATGAAGTGATGTTGTGCTCACCCTGGAGGCTCAGTTACTGAGTGTGTGCTTGGGTGTATGTGCGTAGGTGATGTGTTTATTGACTCCAGCAGAGGAGTGGATAAGAGGAGAGCATCTGACTGAAGAACACTGATCCAGTCAGATGTCACAGGCCCTCAGAACTGCCTCTAATGGGGCCCAAGGGACTCCATCTCTGTTTCACCCTTTGCTTACTTCCCTCTCTGCCTCCGTAACTCTCCAAATCCAGTCTCTGTAGTCTACCTGCCACTAGCACTCTGCTGTTTTTACACTTTGTGAAGCCATTGTTACTTGTGAAAGAATAAAGAAGGTAAATCTAGCAAGAAGTGCAAAGCGGCTGCAAGACTTACAACTGAAACACTGGGACCAGGTGGATTTAGTCTACATTGCTATTAATTATAAAATGTTTGATAGATTTTAGAAACGCCTTGTAATCTTCTTCTAAGCATTGGTTTACTCTTGTTGTTAACCATGTGCCTTCCCGGACAGAATCGTGATATATTGTTCATATTCAACACCGAAGTAGATTGACGCTCCTATAAATAAGATCACTTGGAGGTCAGCTTGTCACTATATCAACATTTCATCAAGCTCACCCATAGACTGATAACAAACCAGTTATTATCTGATGAGGGAACACATTGGTGTCCGAGATCATAACTCTAAAACTGTTGTCTGAACTTAAGCTATTTAGAGGCAAAAAAATGACTCAAATCTACATTAGTGGTGAAATATATTCCATTTACTTTTGAGTAATCATGAATGCCAAATAACAGTTCAGTCTTAGAATAAAATGCAAAATAGGTCAATCAATTCACAAGATAACAAACATTAAATTGTGGACTTGTTTTGCAGGACAACTTGTTTATTCCAGCTAGTTACTTTCATGCCTATCTTTGTCAATCTCGTTACCACATAAGCTACAAAAAGTCGATTAATGGGATATAATTCAACAAAAGGTGCCTGTCTGCTTTGATGAGCCAAAAGCTGGCGGCAGACACAACTTTCACAGTTGATACAGATTTTGAAAAGAAATTCAGTTCACACCAGCAGACTGGTTCTTATGAGAATCATAAGCATCATCGATAACAGCATTTATAGAACCGGCTAAAGCCAACCGAACGTGCAGAACCCTCGTGTAAACTGATGATGGCATCAGTTTGAAGGAACAAACAAAAAGTTTAGATAGGCTATATTTCTGTGCCATTCCCTAAGAGATGCCATTTGAACTACTTGGTTAATCCAGGTGTAAAAATGAATAAGGTGGTGATAAATATATTTTTAGTTTTTCTCACTTTGAGAGTTTGTTATATTGATTGTTTCTGTGAAGTTGTTGGTGGGTTTTGAAATCATTTTCAACATTGGGTTTACATCTTAACGAACAACAATAAGACATTTGAGTTCCTTTGCACAGTTAATAAAAAATGTGAGAAAAACGGATTTATTCTATTTTCTATAAAACATCCCATTACTTTTATATTCAATAATTTTCAGGTTTTAAATCCTAAATGTAAAAGTGTCTCTCTTTTTTTTTTATCAGGTTTTGTTTGAATAATGCCCACTAATGGTTTGACATGTATAACTGAATTCAATCTTTTAAATCAAGGAATCCCCCTGAAACAAGGTGTTTTTCTAAAAATCATACTTGGTTATAAGACGGGTTTTACAATCATAATTAAAGTTATTATTATTTTGAGATTTTTCATACATAATATTGAATCAGGATGTCTTGTCAGTCAATAGCTGGCAAGCCTCAAGTTTGCTAGTGGTTGGTTATAGGAAATAATAATAATCATTTTCCTATTTCAGTTCAACACAATATTGTATTGCGTAATAATCAGTTTGGAAACTTCTGAAGATAGTTCTGTTCAATTTCTCAAAACTAAACTCGAATGTAGCCAATTGTACTGCTGGGCTTTAAAGACTTTTACAAAATGCTCCTCTTACGCTGCATGAAATTACGGTTCAATACTTGACAACAGTCATGTACTGATCTTTTACTGTCATTTTCTGTCTGCATTACATGGTTTACATATTCCCAAAAAGTTTTTAATGTAAACATTACTAAATATCAGTGGGATAAAGACACACTGAATACAAGATGACACATCATAATATATACGTCAGCATATGCACATTTTCCTGGCTGACTTGTCATCTTACATTTTGGATAAAGCATGTGCTGCCCTGATTACAAGTGAAAGTGTCCACACTTAACAACATTTGATTTGCTTAGTTAGTGTGAGCCTCATCATGCGAGATCAGCGAGGACACCGCTCGTCAGCGGACCGTCGGAACGGGAAGGGACAGTTCCCGGCAGGACGTCCACTCCTCCCACCGCTCCCAGAAGGCCATACTTCAGCCATGTGTCCATCATCACCGTCGGGAGGCGTCCATTTCTGAGTCCTTGCGTCCTCCATCTGAGGCACCCCTGTCTCTTTGACGAGTCGTGTGACCTTTTCCCCACGTCAGGTGTCGTGCTCTGTTACGTCAGGACGACGGCCGGGTGTCAAACTGTGCTCCTTTTTGTGTCCGTTGACTCTGTTAATGGTTTTACCCAAAGAGCACCACTTTGGAGCAAAACAGGATCTGATGGGAGATGGCAGGGGCGACACAGACGGGGCCGGCGTGGTTGTGTTCGACGAGGTCGCCCTGACGCAGTGGGAGGCTTCATATTAAGACATGACACATTGCTCATTATCAGCACGGAGACGAGCACACTGCTTGGTGAATGTGAAAGGAGTTATGCATCTGTATGATTGCATATGTGTTTTTGACACCTCTGCAACTGGCAACAACAAAAAAAAAGTTGCTGAGGAAGCAACAGCGCTTCCGGAGTTCACACCCTGAGATACTTAAAATAAAGAATGCATGGTGGTTCACAGCAAAAACTTTTCTTTGCAGGCTTGAAGGAAGGCAATTTAGAAGTGTCTCAATGTACAACACACCAGCTTGACAACAGCAAAGAGTCTAATGCCAGAAAGACAATACACATCTCATCACTTTGTCACAGCCCATTGTCTTCTACCTCATTACATTTCTTTGCTTGGACAAAAGACATTGCACTAAGACTCTTATTGCATGATCATGTTGGATCTGACTGGGACACCCAAGCAATCATCCACTGGCCTCTGCTTTCAGTCTCACTCACTGGACCTGCATATTATTTTCACCCGTTATTGGACTCAAGCAGTGAAAGCGCTGCAAAGACCTAATGTAATTGAATGATTGCTTATTATTACTCTTCATTCCCCAAACATGCACATTTTTGGGGGGTCTAAATATGACAAACCTTGCCCAAAATTTCCCCAGCATAAATTCAAACGTTTTTGATGGAATCAAAAGTGGATGTTGTCAAAATGCGCTATAACACTAAAAAAACCACCAAAAAAACAAAAGACGTAGGGTACCATCACAGATTTGAAATTTGGGAAGTAGACAGATTCCCCCTGCCCCCCAAAAATGGTTGCATTGACATTGAGTTGCAGCTCAGTGTTGTTTGCTCCCTTGATATACCTTTGCCGTTTTAGTTGTTTCTTTGTACCTGAAAAAGTCTGGTGCAAAATGTTTACAGTCTGACAGGTTTCATCACCTCCATGCATCCATGCAGGGGAATATTTTGCTGAGAATCAAAAAATAAAACACATTTGCATATTCTAATCAGTTTGTTGTAAGAGAACTGGATAATATTACTATATCTAAGTGCAAGAAGTCCCATGGAGTTATTTTGGTGTGATCTAGGGTCACACTGTGATTTAAGTACATGGGTGCGAAAAGGATTCATCACACAAAACTCCATAATATTTGGATGTAATATTGTGATGCACATTTTTTAGAAGAACTCTGGATTTGTTCCATTTCAGCATCTACGTTTCCATACAGGCTGAGATAAACACAGAAAACTAGTTAGCAGGCGTTTCAGCACATGGCCGCTCCAAAGTGCTGTTTATTTGGAGACATATTTCCTCCAGGAAAAACCGTCCTAACTGATGGTTTTGTTCCAGTGTTTAAACCTGCCCGAAAGGCCTGTTTGAAGCCCTGAACATTTGGTGTTAATAGGGCAGAACGGAGGGGTGTATTTGATAACCGCAGCAGCTACAGTATGACATCCACAGCCAAACGATGGCTACCAGCTCTGCAAACAACCACCACACCCTCGATCCATTTTTATTGTATTTGAGCAGCAGTGTTATATTTCCTGGCCTCCCCTTAGCACCACACACACAGGGCACTCCAAACAAAAAATCCATAGTATCGACCCGCCAGTGTCACCACAATTACTCTTCCCAAACAGCCATTGAGGACAAATTACATCTGCACTGCCTTTTCACCCGGTCACTATGGCTGAGCAGTGGCCCCCTCATATCACCACCACCTCTTCTCTGCCTCTCCTCTTCTTCACCCCCCCCCCCCCACCACCCACGAAACTCAGCCCCTCTTCTCTGCATTTGCCCTCTAACTGAAGTCTGGATGGAGATATGGAGAGAGAGAGGGGTCACAACAGGGGATGGGCCAGCAAAAGAGCAAAGGAGCCAGCAGCTTAGACTATCAAAACGGCGGCACTTCAGAAAATAGCTTCAGCTTATCGCTGATCACACAATTTCAAGGCCTGTAGGCAGCTGGCACCCCACGTGCAACAGTTATTCTGCCTGAGCACTTACTCATCAAAGCAGAGATTTTTTTCTTACATTGACACATAGCGTGGGCACCCAGAAAAGAAATCTCCCGATATTTGCATACGTCCTATTAGAACGGGGCAAATGTTCAAATATCATCTGACTGCCAGTGGCAGGACTCAAGCTGAGAGTGGCATCTCCCCCTGCATTGGGCAGGCCTCCAGTGGTGAGAGATAATCTCGCAGTGAGGTGCGGAAAAAAAAAACCTCACTTCCTATGTTTACATGAACACACAAGCCCAACAGCACAGAAAACCCTTGTGTATTGATTTTCCCGTCTCCATACGCCACCAAAATCATTTATTTACTATTGGCAGCAGTACTAGCAACAACCAGCTTTTAATGCTCTTAGCTATTAAGTTTCCTTGCAAGTAATCTGGGAGAACTCTGTCCCCTCCAACAGCAGACAGCGTGATTGAATTTTCCCGATGTTACGATGGCCCAGGAGGACATTAAAATGACTTCTGGTGCAGGTGGTGTGTACCTGACTGCTGGAGTTTGATTCTGTTTCAGATGCTGCGTAGGTCCCCATTCTGAATCAGGATCATCACTCACCGCCCACACACAAACACACGCAGACACACCACCTTTTACCTTCATCTTAAACAATGAAAGGCTCCACTTTCTTTCAACTGTAATAGCTCCAGTGCCATTGACTCAGTATTTCTCTTTGTAGGCTCAGTCGTGCAGAACCTTGTCTCTAAGGCAGATCAGTGGTTTTTAGTGATAATTGTTTAAAGGAGAGTGGAGTTTTTTTTTTCAGTGCTCTCCCATGAGGACTATGCATATGTAGCACTCTCCACTTTTGTTTCCATCTGTGGTAAAACAACAAAAAAAATATTAAATAAATAAGTACCTTTTACTGATGTGGGACAATCACTCAGAGAGAAAAACAAACAAACAATTAATTTTATCTTTAAGAGAAGTAGATTTTTTAGTTATTTTCAGCTAGAAAAATCTGCCAAAGATCCTGTCGGAGGATTTGCGGTGTGTTGTGCATCTGTGGTGGTTCTTTCAAAGATCTTGAATTCAAATCTTGAGATAGAGTTCATTAAAAAGCCACAGCATTTATAATAACAATGTAGAGCCTCTTTGCTGATTGTTGATCATTTGAAACCTGTCCTTCTACACCTGATCCGATCATACAATAACACAATATGAAATGAAAGTAAAAGTTTTTATTTTTCTTTTTTTAATGATTAAGTTTTACCAATTCATACAGTATTTTTTTTAAAAAAATCTTCAGGTGTTGTGAGTCGATTCGCTCTAATTTTCAAACTTAGCCCAACCTCAGATTGTCTTCATGCCAAAAATCATGAAAAAAGTCATTTTTATGCTTTTAACAATTAGAAAAAGTGATTTTAAACATTTCTGCTCACCGTTTAAACATTTTCATCAACGTTTCAGCTACAGATGGTCAATTGAAGACCAAGTTTTCTTTAAAAACTGTGAAATAGTCCTTTACTTTGCAAGTAAAAATCAGAAACTGAACTGGAACTAAAACATCATTAACTGTGGCGTACAGTTATACGATGTACACTCGGCACAACACAATGGAAAAATAACCAGTAAGCTTGTCAGGGTACGCCTGACAATTTTTTTTGTTGTTTTTGTGTTTGAGATTGTATTACTACCATAGAGTGCAGATGATTCTGAATACTATATTCACATTGACCAGCTACTTTATTCATACTTCTCCACAAATTAAGCACCAGCACAAGTTTGTAACATGTCAATCACTTTTATAAACTCTTGTTTCAATGTTACTTTTCACAAAAAGTAAAAATACAAAAAGAAAGAAATAAAAATCACACGTGCTTCTAGAAGTTAGTGAAGTTATTTGCTGCGGGGTAGCAATTTCAAAAGCCCTGCATCATTATGTCAAATATGTATGGCAAATAGAATCGAAGGTTATTTTGGAATATATGTAGTTTAAATAATCTGGAAGTAATAATGAGTCTAAAGTCTAAAGCAGTTGTGGTAATTAGAGTCAAGGAGGCTTGGAGGAGCGGAAAACAACAATAATCCTTTAGAAAGCTGAAAAAAAACTGCACCAGAAATAAACTAACAAAACAAAACAATAAAAAAATGCATATTTCTAAACTTGAATGTTAAATATGAATTTTAATCTAGGTCTATTTTAGCATGCATAAAAAAAAATAAGAAACAGGAAATTTCTGAACTCACTGAGACAAACAGCAACTTTACATTAATGTAGGACCCTCTTATCGTTTTAATATTAGAGCTATGTTTCCAGAATGTGTGTAGAGATATAATCTGATTGCCACTTTTTCAAATTGGGACCTATTAGGCCTTGTTTCTGGATTGTGTCTAAATGTCTAATTCTGCATTAAAACACCAAATAGCCCACCAATGTGGAGTCTGTGTGCGAGCGAAAGAGAGAAAGAGAATTGTTCGTGCATCTGTGTGTATCTGTATGATATATGACGATCAGTCACAGGAGGGGTTTTTACTGCGTGATTATTTCTGCTGTGACACTAACGAGCTTCGGCTGCAGATCCACTGCAGACCAATTACATTGGTGGAGAGGCTGCTTGCTTATTACAGTCGGATAATCTGCGGGTTTCACCCTCTGCATCAGAGCTCCTGCTACACATGTGAACATTTGATTAGAACTGTTTATCTGTCTGTATGTTAGTCTGCTTGTCTGTCAGTCTCTGTGCATTTTACAGCCCTGCTGTTCTGCCAGACAGCAGGGGATTGTCTGTAATGTTGTGCTGCCTGTATATGGGGGAGCTCCAGCTTGTTGATTTATCACTTCTGCATTGTGTCGCCTGATCTTTCTTCTCGATTGTGTCTTTGGTGCACCGACATGCCACCTCCGCATGTGTCATATCGTGACCAGTTCTGTATGAGGGATTTGTGACTCGAGGGGGAACCTCACAAAAGCAAAAAAACGAAAAAACTTGGGGACCTGGAGAAGATGAGGAGCGAAAAGAGGGATCAGATTCTCTGTTTTCAATGATTGGGTTATTCGAGAAAGCACCGTCAGCAGTCCTGGTGAAGAGTTGCAAGAATACCAGGCAGGGTGGTGAGGGATATCGCTTGATGTATACTGTACCAATCTGTGTGAATGTGTGTGTGTGGGGGGGACATGTGACGCACTCTAATCACCTTAATTATTTCCACTAATTACCTGCAAACAGCTAATGAATTCCTCAGGAATCCTATCATGTTGTGTACGTGCTCACATCATCATCCGTTTTGCACGGCTGCCATTAATTTGCTCATAAACAAATACAATTAGCATAAAATGTTTCATTACAGGCCCATATATCTGGCTGGGTCTCTGCTAAGGGTTTGGAACAGTTGAACAACACTCACAAAACATGGCTTTTTTTTGCATCTCCTAATCGTGCTTTGTAAATAGTGTGATGAAATGGACGTGGTTTGGATGAATATTTCTCGGTGTGTATGTTTGTTGTCCTTGGGGATGCTGATGTGTGTAGCAGTATGCATGCTGGCAAATCTCTCTGTTTGTATTTGTGTGTATTTTTTATTTTTTTATTTTTTTTCACTTTATAAATTTTCCATCCAAGGTCGTCGGGCGAAGAGGGACAATAGACTCAGTCCGAGGTGGACCGATGATGAATGTGTACATTTCATGACAACAAAAGCATAATGACCTTATTCTATAATGAATGGATTCATCATTAAAAATCTGTAGCCTACGGCAAAGTCTTTTTTGCATATTCTGATGTCACCTCCTCTCTGAAAGTCTAAAGCAGTTTTTGTCTATGCCTCTGGTGCACTGCGTATGGGCATGTTTTGGGGCTTTGCAGCTTTGTTTGTGCAAATGTGGGTGAAGGTGTCTTCAATATTTTGCATCCTCTGAACCAGCAGTGCAATAAGTTGCAAACTACAACGTGCAGCTAAAATAGTATGGTATTGAGTGTAATTGTGTTACTTTACACAAGTAATTCTTTTTTGGATAAAAAAAATTCTCTTTTTATCCAAAAACAAGGCACAAATTGTTGGGATAATTAGTATGTTTCCTCTAAATAAAAGCCTTTTAAACTCAGTGTGTTCTTTAATCTTAACATTTTATAGCTGCAAAGTCCTATTCCAATTCTCCAAATGTCAGACCTTCTATTTTTTTCTTTTGTTACTTTTTTTTCAGAATCATGGTTTATGAGATTTTTTCCCCAATATTATTTAATTGATGGAAGCAATCAATAAATTTGTGATGCTATATTGAACTTTGTTTTGGACTTTTTATGTAGTGTCTGA
Source organism: Micropoecilia bifurca (assembly GCA_903067075.1). NCBI lineage: Eukaryota > Metazoa > Chordata > Actinopteri > Cyprinodontiformes > Poeciliidae > Micropoecilia > Micropoecilia bifurca. The sequence goes on along the minus strand of CAEGAF010093768.1, from coordinate 2,893 downwards.
TAAAGAGATTTTACATTTTGTCACATCTCAAACACAACTATAAGTGTATTTTATTTTGGACATTTTAAAGCACTCAAGCACACGTCAGTGCATAATTATGAAATCAGATGAAAATGATGCAGTTTACATTTTTATTTACAACCAACAATCAGAAATTTGCAATGTGTATTTATATTAAGTACATTTTATACTATTTATAGCCCCAAAATAAAAAACTGCAACCAGTTGCAGGAACACAAAGTTGAGCAAGACGGTGAAGCTGGGCAGAGGTGATAGAAAGTTGCATGGGATTAAATAGAAAGCAATACTAAAAATCCTGTTGGACGCTGAAAAAGACTTGAGACTAAGGGATACATTCAACAAGCATGTCAATGCAGCCAGAGCTACAAAAGAATAGTTCACCTAAATGCTTTTGGGTGTTGTAAAAGCTCAGGCCTAACACATAATATAATATAGAATTTGTAAAGATTTGAAAATTGGAGTCTCTAGACATAATTTCTCCTCCCAGTCTGACTGTGCTTGAACTATTTTGCACAGAAGAATTTGCAGAAATATTTTCTCAATGTACAAATGTATTGAAAACATAGCAGAATTGTATGTTTTCTAATGTGCTGTAAATTCACTTCTTGCATTTTTTCTAAAAGCTGTAGTCGGTGGTGTAGAATAATACTGTTTAGCACCCAGTTACTTTGTTTTGTTAATACATGCAGAATGTGTTAACTGTAGCTATCAAAACAACATTCAGTTTTAAGTTTAGTATCAGAGCAGTGAGACAAAACTACCAACAACAGCACAATATCTCTAATATATATCAGCCACTGTACTCTCTCAGTAATGGACACTGAAAAGTCAATATTGGTTGAATCCTGCTCTCAGGGCACTTCATAGTATTAGTGTTCACACTGGGTTTTTATGTTACACAGAATTTATTTAGAAACCTTGCCACAAATAAGTACAGCATATTACAACATTCATTTTATCTGTTTCAGATGGAAATTCATTTTTATTTTCCCAGTCAAAGCTCTTCAATTCAAGTTGAATAATCACATTTGAAAAAGTCTAATATTTCAACACACAAAAAAAAATCAGTTTATGGAAACCCAAGAAGCCAAAAAGCAAACTAAGATTTTCTGTTACAAACCATCTTTGCCATCTATCTTTGTGTCATATGGGAACAAATATGGGGTTGTTTGATTGCATAATCATGCAGCGTTACGTATATAATCAGGCAAAAGCCTGCATTTAGTATTGCTGACCAAGACAGCAATATTCAGGACAACAGTTGTTGGGCATGTCTGGGGAAAAAATTATGAGCACAACTCAGAGACGCTGAGAAACTGTTCATTAATAACATGAAATTCATAGGTGGTATATAGAACTGAACAACATAAGAGTAACATCCCATACTACACTATGCAGAACTGACTTTCAGCTGATAAAGGTTCACTCACATCAGCATCCTGAATGCTTGTAGCAGCTGATATAGCAGAGGAATTAGCTCTATGTACAGATTATACAATCTATAGTGTATTTGACCACTTGGGTTTTCTAAGTCTGTGAATAGAGCATCAAACTATAATCCCAAAATAATCAGGTTAACATTATATATCAGGAAAAAAAAACACATTGACTTCATTTGACCGCTTAAATTGTTTCCTGCCATTTTTGCTGGCATTTTGAAAAACACATGTTAGAATTAGTGTACATGTAATGAAATTAAGTGCATTTATTGGTGAGTAATGCATTTCCATTGGGTTGCATGAGATTAGGCAATTTTTTAATTTTGGTAATTACAGCAACATTTGAGTCCCAGTTCGCTTCATTTTTATTTTAGCACCAAAGAGTAAAAATGCAAATGCAAAAAAAAAATACAAAAAAATAGCACCTTGCAGTTTTTTACTCTCCACATAAACAAGGAATGTAATACATAACAGGGCTGTGTTGTATGACAATCCCCTAATAGACATTATTAAAAAGGTTTTCAGATGCTCCAAAATCAGAAGCAGTGTGAGACCATCTCTAATTTTAGCCCTATGTTATAAGCATGAACCAGGTGGAATTTGGTGTTGGAGAGATTAACGTTATTCTATCAGGAAGAAATGTCCAGTTGGAATCAATGATGGTGAACACAATCTCCTGCGTTGACTGGTTTGGAGGTTAAAGGTTCAAGAAAAGGACACAAACTGCAAAAGGACCTGCAGGACTGCCTGTTATTGAGGAGAAGGCAAGAAAACAAACACAATGTTAGCGACAGTAATCAGAAGACTAAAATGGCGTGGCCACACAATATCATGATATGAAATATCATAAAAGAGATGCATTAAGCAAAAAATGTAGTCATCTTAGTTACATTACACCTTACTTCAGTGAATTTCTGAGTGCACTATTCCTTGCCATATACTTTTACTAGTCTTTTTCTTCTCCTAGCAAAAACATTTTCTGGCTGCACACATACATCGCTGATTGATTGACAGCGGTCAATTATCAGGTCTTCTCTGCGCTGTATTGATCCCTGCATGAGATTAGTATCTTTTCTCTATCTCTGTGTCCTGCAGGTCATGTAACACAGCCTGACCCTGCCATGGATACAAATGGCATATACATCTCCTGAGCCGCTCCAAATGTCAGTTGTCAGACAGTTGCTCACTGAACGGCGAGCTCAGAGTGGTCTGAGGTAAATATACACACACACGAGCATACACTCCCATCAGAAGGAGAGGATCGGAGGCAGCGGAGATGTCTCTTGTTATAAAACGGCAATTATGTCGCCTGACAGGTTTGCATCTCCTTCCTGTGTAGGACTTGTCTGCCTCGCCGTGTGTGTGTGTGTGTGTGTGTGTGTGTGTGTGTGTGTGTGTGTGTGTGTGTGTGTGTGTGTGTGTGTGTGTGTGTG
>CAEGAF010093759.1:0-18559 GCA_903067075.1 Micropoecilia bifurca | reverse complement strand
ATCGGCGATCCCGATAATCACCGATTTCACGAAAATCGGCCGATTATGATCGGTGACCGATCGATCGGCGCACCTCTAGTATTTGGTTTTAGTTATTTATAGTAAAAGCTGAAAATGAATGTAATTCTGAATTTTAACTTCATGGTTAAAGAGGAACAAGTGCAGAGGGCAGAGGGTGTAGGATTTGTCCTGTCCAATCACAGACCACCGTGATCCGTCTGTCAACACAGGTTCTGATAGCTCAGTAGCACAAAGGTGTTTCTGTCTGAGTCGGCTGTTATGGCCAATGAGAGGAAAAATATTTTATTTGATCATTTTACTCCTGCTGGGAAGATAGTTTTAATTCAGTTTTTAAGTTTTATGTCGTCCATTTTCCTTTGCAATTCTTCCTTCAACCATAAGACTCTAAATTCTAAATATGATATTTAAAACATCACATATGCTGACTGATCATTTTCACTCACAGTGCCTAAGTTTGAGCTCAACGTTTGAAGAGATGTTGATGCCACTTTTTGATAAAATATGCAAAGCTACAAATGTAAACTGTAAAACCAGACACAGAAGGCTATAGGCATAACTGGATGCTTTTTCGGTTACTGTTTACTTTTAAGGATCCTTCAGAAGGAAATTCAGTGAAAAAGCAACAATAATAAGAACCAGTCAGCCTGGTAATAAATCTGCTAGTTGTAATCATCTCACGTGCAAAGGAGACGCATAAATCACTTGCCAGGGAAATGGGAGGATGAGTGATGACCGTGGCCAAATGCCCACTGGTTTGTGTTGCCACCAGCTGGCCTGGACTGTCATCCAGGCAAAGAGTCTTATAAGCCTCTGCTTAGCAGAACACAGCAATTGGCAGCTGAAAAAGGGAGAGTTCAAGTGTTTCACTTGAGAGCAGATTTGCGCTGCTACCGCAGGACCCTGGATCTCCATCAGATGGACGTGTTCACCTCGCATCTGTGTTCAGAAAGCAAAATGATTCAAGAAACACTAACATATTCTGAAAATGTGTGAGCTAGCTGTGGAAAAAATAAAAGGAATAAACATCAGAAACATGAAAGTTGTTCCGCTTTTCAAAAGGTGTGTTCTGTTAGATGTCAAGAGAAATCTTTCTGCGTCCAGTCCGAGCCGTAAAAACCAGCATGAGCACAGAGACTGACGACATCGTGAAGCAACGCTCCAACTTTCCAGAATTTGTATCGATCTGTTCATAGTTCTGAGTGAAGTTCGCTGTGATGTTGATCAACAGCCATGTTTGTCCAAGGAGGTCAGGATGAGCAGGACTCACAGGCAGCTGGTGATGTGCAGACTTTCTCTGGCTACAAATACAATAAACCTGCACTGGTTCCCAAAAAATGTGCTCTGCTCAGATGAGACCAGAACTGAGCTTTTGGGGGGTTTAAGTGCTTTGTGCTGCAAAAACACGAGCTCTGAATACAAAGGCATGCCACATTTTTCAAATCTGTATTTTGAAACATTCTGTAAACCATGTATAATTTCCCTTCTGCTCTATGATTATACCCCACTTGGTGTTGGTCTGTCACTCACATAAAAACATAACAAAACATGTTAAAGTTGGTGGTTTTTAACGTGACGTGGGAAAGTTCAAGCGGTTTATTTATACAGCACTTCTCCACGGCTCTGGAAAAGCCTGCCTAATGAAATAACTAAAAAGATTTAGAGATCTCAGGCTGAGAGAAGATTAAGGGAAACCAAGGTCACAATTTTCAGTAATAATTGAACTTCAGGTTCTTAAATAATAGCAAAAAAATCCTTCTGAGCCCCAGTGGAATCAGAGTACTTTAAATCAAACCCAAGCAGGGCAGAACTGCTGCTTTCCGCTGCTATCATAGAGCTTCATTAAATCTTACGTTTAGCCAGTTTTCTGTGGCTGTGACTTATTTTCTAACAAAACAAAAAAAAATGATTGTAGATTTCAGGAGAAACTGGGTTGGATCAAACACTGCTTCCCTCATGGGAGAGGAAGTGGGGGTGATGGAGGAGCACAGATACCTCTGTGTTCACCTGGACACAGACTAAGCTAGAGACAGAAATGAAATGAAATGAAATGAAAGTTTGTAGAAACTTGAATAGAATGAGTTACATTGACATTAAAGTTTCCTCTGGGATTAATTAAGGATTTTTGCGAGAGAGGGTTGAAAAACGTTTAAGGTGAAAAATAAAAGTGTAAAGGAACTGATTTATATTTTAATTTAGTAGTTTGGACAGCAATTCTCTAAACATTTTTTATTCATATTTCAAACCCCTACCTTGTTTGTAGTTAAAGCAAGTTGGTAATGTTTCATAGGTATTGTTTTTGTTGAAATAAGAGCACAACAGGGCCTTATAAACACCTGACACCCGGTTAAACAACAAAAACATTGGAATTGATCGGTGATGCTTTTGAAAGATTGATGATCGACTAGAAAACTGCAATCAATGCACTTCGATCATTTGGCAATTTTCTACTTTGAAGGAAGTTTACAGTTTAATATTCTCATTTTTACAGTAAGTGTGTGAGTCGAATATGCTAACATTTTTGTTCTGAACCATTTGTTGATTGTTTTTATCCCTTAGATGACTCCAAATTGATCTTTGTCAATGAAACTTCCTCTGAATTTTCCACAAGCACAGCTTGGCCTTGTTAAGCACAACTTTAAGCAAAGTAAAGATGATCTTCAGTCGGAGTAAATGCCAATGTCACGCTACCACTTGAATTACTCGTTTTACCCTTTTCAACGATTCTCTGATCCAGCATGAAAATGTCTTTGACCTGCCCCCTGTCTCCAGGAGTGGGATGTCTCTGCTAGTAGTTGTCTCATCAGGAGGCCAGATCTTTACTGCAGCACAGCGAAACACAAACACCATGACAAAGTCAAAGTGGCTTTTCAGAATAGTTCATCACATAGAAAGAGGCCCTATGGATGACATGTAATGAGCCTGGCAGCGGAGGGCATCACAGATTCCCCCAGTGGGAATCGTCTGGCGGGATGACAGGAAGGGGCAACAGAAGGGGGCCTGCATATGCGCAATGTAGAAGAAAAGAGAATATATGTCATATTTGTTCAAAAGCAGATGTACTAATGAGAAATATGGATAGTAGATCAACTTTAATGGTAAGAAGATGGCAGGCGCATGTCCATCTTTCAGATGTTTGAAGAATCTTTAAAGCTTTCAGCACATGTCCATGTTCAGCTCTGACTTTCTCATATTCTTCAAATAACAAGTTAATCAAAAGGCCAAAGAAGCCACCCATAGAGAATATGCTTCTGTAATTTTCTTCCACAGCGGTCAAGAGGAGGCGATGATGGGTCAGCTGGTGCAGTTTGGTCCTTTGGTTGCCATCGTGGATGCTGTCAGTTGGCAGGATTACCTGGGAGGAATTATCCAGCACCACTGCTCCAGCCAATGGTCCAACCATGCTGTCCTGGTTGTTGGATACGACACGACTGGTACAAACTCCTGCACTGCGTCTACGTGGCTCTGTATTCTGCTTTAGATATTATGGGCTGTAGAAGTAATTTACACAAATTAGTGGTGTGGGATAACAACATGAGGCCCATTATGTTACTAAGGGGAATATATTATTCAGAGATCGTGGAACTAAGATGTGAGGATTTTAGTTCCTTGCATTTCTTTCCTCACGTTTGAAAAATAAACTGGATGTTTACTCTTTTATTCCAGACCAAATTTTTACACAGAATTTTCCATCACTTAATTTGTTAGATTCTTTTCCAGTCTGTTGAAATGATCAAAATCAGGTTCAAGAAAATGGAATATGAAACCAATATTTGATTCTCCAGACCTCATCCAGTTCCACTCTTCCTCTAACCACTTGATGATTTCACAGCTGGAACTAGAAACGTACCAAAAAGAAAGACTTAGACCTTTCTTCTCTCACTGTCTGAGGTGAAATCAGACCAAACTTCTCTTGTTTTAAGTCAGTTACAATCATCAAAATCATTACAAGTTGCTAAAAGCCAAAAATGGGAGAAAACAGTTTGTCAGATTTATTTATCAGTGTCATTAAAATAAAAAGTTTACATACTTTCCTTAGTATTTGTTTAAATTACCTTTGAACCCTATGACCTGTCAGATGTTTTGTGTTTACCTGTATGGAGTCATTGTCCTTTGGAAAGACCCATTTGGACCCAACCTTTAACTTCCCGGCTGATATCTTTAGATGTGTCAATATTTTTACATAATGTTCTTTCCTCATTATGGCATCTATGTTATAAACCTGCAGCAAAGCAGCTGCACAGCATGATGCTGCCACCGCCTTACTTCACAGTTAGGAAGGATGGTGCAGGCGTCACACTTGGCTAGTTCTGGTTCTCTTTGGGTTTTGCTTCCTCCTTTCTGAGCGGCTTTTCAGCCCAGTTCACTGCAGGACCTGTTTCATTGTCTTTCTGTCTTGAACAGTATCTTCACAAGATCTGTGACTTTTAAAGAGACAGTAATCATCATGTACGTAAACTTCTGGTTTTGAGACATTAATAAATAAATCTGATATTCTATAATTCTTGTGGCTTTTGGCAAATCGGAATAGTTTAGGTAATTTTGACGTGCCTAAAAAAACTTTTAACTGTAGCTATTTACCCTCATATTAAATTCCTGACAGAGTGGACCCACAGCTGATGTTTATATTTCTCAGCTTGAATAATTTAACACTGTTTTATTTACATTGTATTATAGATAGAAAACAGTATTTATTTAAAGGTGTAAACACAAACAACCCATGAAGCTGATGCAATGCATGTTTTGTTTCCTAGGAGAAAAACCTTACTGGATCGTCCAGAACTCCTGGGGAACAGCTTGGGGAGATCAGGGTTACGTTTATGTAAAAATCGGTAGCAACATCTGTGGTGAGTTCATCTCCTTCATCTTTTTGCGTGTTTTGATGCATTAATGCAGTCTGTTGTTCTCCTAAAGTGTTAATCACGCTTTTCTTTTTGGGTTTCTTCCCAGGTATCGCAGATTCTGTGGCAGCTGTTTTTCTTTGATGACAGTTTATGTTTGAGTCAGACGGGTTTGTGTGAGTCACTGCATGCAGCTGCTTCCCATTGCCAAAATGAAATAAGTCATCTGCTCGTCTTCAGTGTCACTGTGGATAATGCTTTTATTGAAATGTATCCATCTTGTGTCACAAAAACAAATAAATCTCCTCGTATGTTTGCAACTGTTGGATTATAACAACAAACTGGGACACAATAAAAGTATTTTCACTATGCAAAGTACTGCATCTTATTAAATACAAAACACATATTAGAACTTATAATTCTTCTATACAAATATATAATGAATTAGTAGATAAATACATTATAAAATTATACAGACTACTATACAAAACACATATGAAAGAGCTACATCATTAGGATTATGTAATAATTCATTGCTTCTCTGATATAATATTTAAGCAGTGCAAATCTTCCTGCTTTAGACATTGACATTTTTATGCTTGAGATTTCATCTTATTTACACTTTGTTTCACTGAAGGTGCATCTCGGTGTGTGTGAAGCGGCCCACTGTGACACGCTGACATGAAAGGCGTTGTGTAAAACCCGGCAGCGATGTCCCTCTGCGCAAGGTTTGATCATTCCACCCACTGATCCGCTTGCCTCCAGGTCAGCTCTTCTTCATTTACATAACAGTTATTGAGGGAACATCTGAGCAGGTCTTATCAAGGAGCCGTCTGCCGCTCTGTGACTCCGAGACAAGATTAAAGTAAAATAGCTTGATTTGGTATCGTGAAACATTTAATGTCAGACATTATGTCACAAGCTCTACGACTCGTTTTAGTTTTATTTTTGTGGTTTATTTTTACCACGTGCTAAAGCTTAATATTTACAAGCCTAACTATGCATTTCAATCTTATCCTTTTCTTTATACATTCAGCGAGTCACCCTTACATCCATTTAACTTGGTATAAAACAATAAAGTTCATCATTTTACTTACTTACATGAGGTTTACTACAACGTTTAATGGTCTTGAGTAAAGTAAAGTTGAAGTGATGCTCTGACTCATGCATATGTTGGCCCAACAGGGGCTGCCCTCCACCTACACACTGGGCAAATAACTCCCCGGCTATGATCTCTGTCACGGCGAAGGGAAGCCGTAACAGACAGCTGAGACGAACTCCTAGTCCGAGTCCTCGCTGCTGCAGTAGGAGCTGTCGCAGCACTCGGCCATGTACAGGAAGGTGTGAACGTTGGGGTTCAGTTTGGGGACCCAGTGACGAGGCACCAGGAACGTCGCCAGGTTAAACAGATCCACAAACACTTTGTAGCGGTCACTAAAGAGAAAGAACATCATGTAGTTGTACGTTGGACACCACGGAAAAATGTCCAAACTTTCTGGGGAACAATATCGGAGAAATGGGTCATTCTTTGATAACAGAGTATCTCTGTTCGGTCCTTATCTAAATCATCTTGGATGGGCTGTGCAGAGTGATGTTTGCAGTCAGGAGGCTGAAGTTAAAATTAAACAGTACCTGACAGTGGATCTTAAGTAGTGGTAGCCTGATGAGCCCCCCGTTCCTGCTTTGCTGCCAATCATTCGATGTACTAGGCACACATGGTTGTCTTGAAGGGAGAAAAAGAAAAAAAGTACAAATCTTTGCTTTGACATCATTTGTGCTGCCACTTCCAGTGCACTGTTGAAGTATTTATATCCCTTTAACTCTTTTACATTTTTTCATGTTAGGGTTTTATGTGATACACCAACACAAAGTGACACATAATTGAAAAGAATACATTAGGTCAACAGTTAATTTACAACTAAAAGAAAACTGTGAACCATTTGCATTGATCAGGGGTATTTCTCTACCAGCTTTACACAGATGGAGACTGAGATTTTGCCTCTTCTTTGCAAAGTAGAAAATTACAACACACACCGATGCTTTCATGCATAATTTTCAATCTCACATGGAAGCCAAAAAATAGAATTTTAGACCCATCTGACGAGACGTTTGCTGCGCCTGCTGCAGAGCTTGTGGCAAACTTCTCAAGGCTTTTCTTCATATCTTTCTTCTTCCAACTAATAAAATTTGGATTTGTTTTTACAGTACTCCCACTTGCCACAATTACCCACAAAAACCGAGATAAAATTACACACAAGTGGAATTTTCTAATTCTGTCATTGATTGCATTGGATTTTATTAAGGTAATTTTTTATTTTTTTATTAAAATGAAGAGGGATGAATATAAATGGATGAATATAAAGACAAAAATATTAAATATTTTTGTCTTTATATTCATCCATTTATATTGGATATATTCATCCATTTATATTCATCCCTCTTTATATTTATATTTTGTCTTTTTTTTTTACATTTCCAGGTCTATGGACATCTGATTTGAGTTATTTTTTAACGTCATGTAGTCCCTGTTCATCCAGTTCTGGCTTTAAACTAACTAAAACACTGTTTCTGACACTGTATATGCAGAAAGTCCCATAGAAATACTTACATCTCCATTTTGTCATGAGGTTGTCCATGTCCATGAGGGATGTGAGCAGCTGGAAGGGAACCTGGAACCTCGGCTCTTCCCTGAAAGGTAAAGGAAGGTTTGATGTTTTAAACATCTCATGAAAATCCTTCTAAATTTTAATGGGAGTAAAATGGGAGCAGCTGTCTCCTGTGCACCACCAACAACCTCTGCAGTTTTGCACTAATTATCACTGTGCAGTTGCTGCCGGATGACTTTGTTAGCTCTGCTGAAGCCTTAATGAGCCTCATGTGACATCCTGTCCTTATCACATGTGTTACGCAGCTACGACACCTTTAGGAAAATCTGACAGACATGCTCAGACTGTTGAAGTTTCCTCAAGACCTCCTTACTAGTGCTGTAGGTGTCGCCTGGCTGACAGGGTTTCAGAACCGGGCTTGTGATATGGAAATGTTATGGGGAGGAATTAATGAGCACCCCTGCCTCTGGAACTTGCACTGAGATGTTCTTAAGTTAGTCCCTTTGGAGGTGCCAACACCTTCCGGATATAAAAAGTAATGTATGAAGTGTAATAATATGGTGTAAATGCTCCAGTTTCACTAGAAAATTAAAGGTGGAGAAACACAAAGAAAAGCTTAACTTACCTGTAGAAGTAAATCATCAGAGCACCTTGTAAAGCCTTGTAAGACAGCCGCCTTTCCCCTTGTTAGCAAAAAATATATATTAATTAATGTGAAGCAACATAAATGTACTTTATTTGTGTTGCAAAAGTTTAAACTCAGTTTTGAGGAAGTGTTGAACGCACAGAGCATCTCCAGCAGTCTGATTAAACGGCTACCTTTGCTGACCAGATGGTCATGGCGCTTTTCATCAAACAGGGACGTGAAGTGCTCTCTCTGTTTGACGAGCTCAGCCATCAGCCTCTCTTTCTCCTCCGACTCTGGCATTTTCTACACAAATATAAACAATGCCCGCAAACAAACAAAAAAAAAAGTTCTGTCAATCATCCAGGCACTCCGGGGCGAAGCTGGGAAAGTTTGTTCTGGGAGCTGAAATCATTTCTTACCTCGATTTTCTTCTCCTCCACATTCAGCCCGTCAAATATATTGATTTCAAGCCGTTCCCAGAAATTGAATCCATCCACTTCCAAGCCAGGCGTTCTCTCCAGCCACTCCTGAAAGAAAGGCCCAAAGGTTTTATGCCATTAGTTCCCTGCTCAGAGCAGGTCCAACCACACCGTCAGGTGAATTAACGTGTGCCTCTAAATCAGGGGATCAATGGACAGAGCCGGACCTCAACCAGCTTCAGAAGCGTCGGCTCTTGTTCTGTGTCTAGAAGCCTCTCAGTGTCGTCTCCTTTAATGTAGTCCTTGTAATGCCGTCGGTTGTAAGGAACCCTCAGGTTGTCCTGCACCCCGATTTTGTTCTCCAGAAGTCGAAACTGAAGGCTTTCAAACCCAGAGGAGGTAACCAGGTACTTCCTACAGACACAGGATCAAACAAACATCCACAAGCAATTCATTAAGACATAGCGGCTAAATATATAGTTATTCATGAAGTTACTAATGAGTTTACCTGAAGTCAAAGAAATCCAGCGCTGTCATTGTTTCCAAAACTGAGAATTGGTCGACCAGCAGTTTGAAGATCATCACGATCCGGTGAATCCGTGTGTTGACTTTGAGCATGTTGCGTTCATCTCTGACCTGAGGGAATAAAAACAATGTGTGACTTGACCAATAATGACCATTCAGTCTCCATAAAAGACAAAGAAGCTGTAGTAGTAATGAGTCGTGAATCCGTTATGGAGCAATTAGACTTTATCTGAACTCTAAATTTTAATGTATCTTTAATTCAGACAGAGACACTGAGATCTGACTCTTGTAAACAGTTTGAAACCTGAAACACCGAGGCTCTAAATTTGTCGGTACAAAATGTTCTTTTCTGTGTGACTTACATGTCCGCTGATGAAGATCTCCCGCACCGAATCGATCTCAAAAAGAATCTGCTTGAACCAAAGTTCATAGGCTGAAATAGAAATCAAAGGTTTAAACATCATAAATACATCTGCATCAGATTAGAGTTAAGATGTTCAGCTGTCCACAGTGAAGTAGGTCATCCTCTTCAGGTAAATAATTTCCTGCTAGACCAAACATCAGTAAGACATATTGAACTGTACCTTGATGTGTGACGATGAAAAGATGCTCATCATGGATTTTGTTGCCCTGCAGTTCACTTTGCAACACTTGAGCTGTAGTTATTTTGTCCAGCTGAGGTTTGGAATTGAGTAAAGCAAACGGCACATAGTTGGTTTCTAAGTTTCTTCCTTAAAAACGTCCCAAAGATAAAATGTACATAAGTCTTCCTTGTTTTACCTGCAGGTAGTCTCCATAGATGATTCCTCCTTTGCTGTCCTCTCCCCCTGCCTGTGAGGCATCCTGGCTTTCTTCACTAGAAGGTTTATTTTTGAATAACCTGCAATGTGAAAGAAAGCAGGCCTCAGTCATTTGGAGTTGTTTTTTAATCAACATCAGAAATTATGTGAAAAAAGAAAAGTCCTTCAATGTGATAACTTAAACATACAAATGTTTCTTCTCAAAGTACGGGCATCGACTCATGGTTTGTCCTCGTCTGTTGCAGCAGAGATGTGATCCTCTTCGTTTTGTCAAAATTTACTAAAACGGTCTTGAACTCGGTCTGAGTTTTTAAAGATGTAACTCATCCAATCAGTCACGAGGACACAGTCACCATCCGTCACGCCTCTATTTGCCCCATGTTGTCTTTGTTTATCTTGAACTGTGGCTACAATCTGGACTTTGTGTTAACAAAAAAAAAAAAAGACAACAGTTCACAGTAGCTGATTTTTTTTTTATCATGAAATCAAAATCGATTATTTTTGCTGCTTGCTGAAAACATTTAGGTTTGACATAAAAAGCTGGACGGGAAACGAGGCTCACCTTCACTGCAGCTCATAGGAGAAAGTCGTCTGCAGCAGCAGACAACAGGTAGTTCAGATTTTTTTCATTCTGTTTCTCTTTCAGTTCTTTGTTCCTTCATCCTCCTTGGAGATCAGTTGGACAGATCTAAAACCTCCTGACTTTAACTCCATGGTTGTTTTGGTGAAGGAAAAACCGTCTGTCATCTACAGAACCAGTAGGACGTATTGACCCATCTCCACTTTTACATTGTTTTTATGTTATAGAAACATTTTGTGTTAAGTTTTCTTTAAAAAAAAGACACATATCAGTTTGGATTGACGTGTTGAAGATGTGTTTGTTAGTGACTCCACAGAAACAAGCTCCTTCCACGAGGCCATCAGGCCTTAGTGGCCAGAAGCTTCTTATTGCTTAGTTCACTTGGTTCTGCTGGAGGTTTTTTCCTGTCAAAGGGATGTTTTTCCCTCCACTGTCGCTATGTGTTGCTCAGGATGAGGAATTACTGCAAAATCCATGAGTTTACAAGTGTTTGTCTATTGTCACTACTCAGGATTAGTGCAAGTCACTGATTCGATGCTATGTGTTGGGTTTCCTTAGAAATAAAACTAAATCATTTAAAAAAAAGCTCAAGTGTGTCAAAGTGTCTCAAGCAATGTGTGTTGTGAATAGGCTCTATCTAAATAAACAGAATTGAATTGTCCCTGAGTGAACCTCAACATGGCTGTGACCAACCAGCCTGACTCAGCTTGAAAGGTTCTGCAGAGAAGAACTGGAGGAAAATACTCAGAACAGGTTCACTAAGTGTATCTTCACTGTGATTTCATCACTGTAGAGAAAAAGATGCTCAAATCCATCTAAAATAAATCAGTAATGTAATAAAATCTGAAAACTTGAAGGAGTGTGAATACTTTTGTTTCTGTTACATTTACATGACTCTATAAAACAACATGAGCACTTTTACACAAAATATCTCCCATTTTCTTTTCTAATTTTATGCAGACATTTGATCATATTTTTAAAATGTCTTTACACTTTCACCAGAAACTATCAAACTATCACAATTTGTTTGATATTCAGTCTCATTATGAACATTTGATCATGACGGCAGACAGAGAAATGATAATGACCAGTGGTTGCTTTAAAAACGACCCATCAAACATCTTTAGAAACTTAAACTCAGTCCAGAATCATGAGCAACAAACCAATTATCAACTAAATCGTCAACTGAAACATTTCCTTCCAGATTTGAGTTTTCAAAGTTTTCTTAAACTTTAGTAAAATAAAACCCATTTAAATTTAAACTTTCTGGCTTTTCAAAATTCTTGCGAACCTCTTGGATAATTATAATTATTGTTAGTAACATTAGATTGTGAGTGTTTTACGATGAGCAGTGAACCTCTATGTGGACAGCTCTATGAAGGTCAAAGGTCATCTTTACTGTTTTCTGTTTATTTGTGATGAATCAAACAACCTGCAGTTACATAACAGACGACCTGCTGCTCTGTTCTGTACACAGAACGACCTGCCGCCCTGCTCTGACGTGGACCTGACAGAAATGTCTCATCTGATAAAAGTATTTCTTTTATTTCTTGGAAAAAAATAACAAAAATTTAAATCATTTTTATTCGTGGCTTAATAATGAATCAGATGCAATTTTAAAGGTTTTTTTCCCTGTGTGTGTGTGTGTTAAATGTTTTATGAATGCTTTTTGGAAATCACTGCTGCCAGTCTGCAGGTCATTCATCTGTAAATATTTGCACTTTGGTTAATATTTCATTCTGCTCATTACTGCATCTCAGTGGCTCTAAGGGTTTTCTGTGAATCGCTCCAACAGTTTCCAGAGAAAAAGCTTCTTTGTTTTGTAGAAAGCGGGTTGAAGCTGCTGAGGACGGCGTGTTGGAAACACAGCCTTGTTACACCTGCAGTATCAGCTGTCAGACAAAGTTCATGGGAACCGTTTGCTTGCTTTGGGTCTCAGGTGGCGGGTTCTGCACAAAATAATGACAAGCTCGATGGCCTCCACCACAACACGCCGTCAGTCACAGCAGCCGTTTAGGGGAACCGTTGAGCCGGTTTCATCAGTGGAAAACTCAGATTTCACAGCCGCCCTGTGAACCTCCCAGATCATTAGCTTTGTGTGTTTTTTTGTTGCTCTTTGTGGACTTAACCAAGTTGAGTCCCATCAGCGCGTGCAGCAGTCCTAAGAAGATCAGAGGGATGGTAATAAGCAGCTATTTCTGAATTGGGACAAGGTACGAGCAGCGGTGGACCCAAAAAGCTTTGTTCTTGTTCCCATTTAGCTGGGATAAATGAGACTCTAGTAGAGACGGGTTATGATGGATGAAGTCTTTGAGATGACATGAAGCCATCACTGTAGATTTTCTGAGCCTTAACAAACGCGTCCATCACGACGGAAGGACACAGGTGTCTTCATGCGTCATCTCAGAAGTCTGAGTTTGAGGGGAGATGTCCTGTTTTTGTTCTGGCTGCCATGCGACCCCTTCCTGTGAAGGTTTACTCGTATAACTGTCTCCCCTCCATGTCTTTGAACTCTGCAGTCATCATTTCCTGCTGCGGGGATGTTTTTATCAAGCCTCGCCTCCAGCTATGATTTGTGATCTTAATATAACTTTTAATCATTTTTCAGCTCTCAGCCCATCATTTTAAATGTCAACATTCTTATCCGTGAAAAGTGTTCAAAAATCAAACAGGGAAAAAATAAAACAACAAATGTGTCGACGTGTGACCTGCATGTTCATTCTGCAGGTTTTACACCCATTTAGGACTAATTATTCTGGAGGGAAGCGCAAAAGTATTTACTCCCTTACAGATTTGTTCTGTTTTTGCTTTTTTAATTCTATTAAAATGTAAATTTAAATGGACTCTTGAAATGGTCTAGAGTTTCAGTAATTACTTTAACTGCTTTTCACCATTGTGAGATATTTTCAGCTTCAGTTCTGTGAAAGCATGTTTGACTGGGAGAAAGAAGGAAAAAAAGAATAAAGTTGTTACAAACTTATAGTCAGATATTTTCATTCAGGATTTTCTGATAGAAAGTTAATTATTCCCCCAGTTTGGGGAAAATAGCCCAGACCATGATGCTGCCACCACCATGTTTGACTAACTGTAATGTTCATTGCTTGAAATGCTGCGTTAGCTCTCTGGTTGGTGCAATGTGACACATACTTTATGAAATATCTCAAAATATCTTCCAAGTGTCTGGTCCTGGATGTGATTTTTTGTTTTTGTGTTGATCAGACGTCTTGTTCTTGATGGAGTCATTTCGGTTGGCTGGCCTCTGCTTTTCTCCTTTTTTCCAGTCTGTGGATATTTACTCTTACTTTGATTCCAAAGACTTGGAAATAAATCTGGAAGCTTTTCCAGGCGGCTGGATTTTGGTCACTTTGCTTCTCGTCTGTTTTAAGATCTCAATGCGTTGTGTTGTTTTTCTAAAATGCTTCGTGTTTCCATAAAGGTTCTAGTGAAGGGATTTATTGACTCTCCAAAGCAGGTATTAATCAGACCGCAGTGGGGCTATTGAAGTTGGACTCAACCTTACAAAAAATATGATTAATCACGGGTAATAAAAGATTTAACTAGAATATCAATTAGTTCTCCATGCAGCACCCAGTTGGTTCGAACAGCTTCTTTTCCTCGTCATTATTTGAAAACTGCTTTTGACACAAATTATTGTTAGGAGAAATCTGTAAGAGTTAAATACTGTTCCATTGTTTTGGAGTATAGGAATCTGCCAACTATGATAATATTCTTTTTTCCTAAATAAGTTGTTTAGGCTGGTCTTTTTTAATGCTTTAATTCTCCATGACTCTATTCTATAAAAGTATAATGTTATCTTGCCATGTGGGGAACAAAGACTACCAGAAAGCTTGTGATCACAAGTGAACAAAGCCGGATTTTCTCTGAACATCTGTTGTTCACACACTGTCTGTGCACCAAGAGCTGCTTTTATCCCACATTTTGTCACCTCTTTGGAAAACATTTGCAAATAGAAATAGTGGGTGTAACTCTGTGGATAGTTTTCTTTTAACTGGGCAAATGAAACTAAATAATTCCAATATTTTTTTTTAAAAACTTTTGCATGAATGTTTTACACCTCTAAATGAATGATCTTACTTCCAGGTCTGTGGAAAGCAGTGGGTCCACAATCTGTCCCATGAAAGTGAATGAACAATGAATTCACACTTACATTGGCTGCTTGTTGAACTGTAACACAAATCTAACACAATAAATGAATAAAGCTGTCACATAAATACCATAAAGCTCTATTAAACATGCATTAAACAGCAGACCTGAAGTGATTTGGATTATATCAGTGTTTTATTTGTTTTATTAAAAAGCTGGAGATTTTTTTCCTTCCAACTTCACATTAATTAGTAAATCTCCAATGGCGACTTCATTTTAAGTAACTGGAGTTTCATGTCTTACAGTATTACTTTTTGACAGCTTATAATTAGAGCTTCCATTTTTAACGTCTTTATCTCCAAAATAAAAAAAGAAATTGCTGCAAAATCAAACCTGATTTGCTTCCAACTCTGCGACCAACCCATCAAAAGCTGAATAAATCCAAGCTTTTTATCTTTAGAACAGACTTTATGACACAATCTCTTCCTCCAGACCTGCGCCAAATCTACAAAATCAAAAGATGTAAAATGATTTTCATGATCAGAAGCGTGATTCTATATGGATGCTCTTTGTCTAAAGTAGAAGCTCAGTTGATGCATTGAAACTGCTTGATTTTTTCCCCAGTTCTCTGCTGTGGTTGTTGCACGATTCTCTTGGTTCTTTGATGTTTTTGCAAAGAAGTGCCATCCCTTTTATATCAGCCTTTGAAGTCGGTCTAGTTGCAGCGCATAGTGATATATAACACGCTGTTTCTTGGCTGTACTTAGTGTGGTCACAGTGAGATACTGCAGCAGCACTGCGGTTTATTCTAATATCACTGGCTTAGCTATTCCATTTGATGTCTCTTTAAATTAACCTGGAGTTTCCAGAAGTGATTGTTTAGCTCCCAACATCTGGCTCTTTAATCACAAGAAGTTGACATGATTGTTTGAAGTTGGAGCTCAAAGCAGCACCGTTTTCTGACCTTTCTGGGAGAGCAGCACCGGCAGCCGTTACAGGTGAGCCAGGAGATAAAGAGTCCGCTGGTTGACTCTGATACAGGCACTTTGTACCACTAGAGAGCATCAGAGGGCAAAGAAATATGTGAGGCCTTCATGTTTATCACTGCTTAGTTTGAGTGAGGATTTCTCTGAGGGGAGTTGGTGTAATTTAAAAGGTACGGCGCCCGGGTAAATATGATGTTCCTTAAATCTTTTCAGATTATGTCTGGCTACAGCACCAAACTATGATAGTTTAATAGACACAATAATACACATTTATGACGTGGGAGGAACATTATTTAAATGCATTCAACATTTTTTTTTAATTTTGATCCTAAGTATATGAACTACCACTGGATTTGTTTTCAACGTCAAAAATCAACTCATTAGTAAATCAACATGAATTCAATTCAATAGTTTTTTTTATATGTAGCACCAGTGACTGTGACTTTTCAGCAGTTCTCATATTGAACATAAATGTAGCAACCAGAGTGGGAAAACACCGGCCTGCATTCCACACCAAGGGTTTCCAACCTGCGGCTCCGGAGCCACAAGCGGCTCTTTGTAGCCACTAAATTAATGAAAAACATACATTTTTCCTCCATTATTTTCAGGAAATGCTAACATCCCATAGAAGCATTTATTCTTTTTCTCTCACAAAGTTTATTCTAAAACCTAAAAATAAAATGTTGGTTCTTCAAAAATAAGCTATTACATCTAGTAGATATTTATATAAAAAAAGTTTTGATATTTTAAAAAATCAGGTATCATTTAGACAAGTTTTATTTAGCTGACTGAGGGTAAAATTGGCTCTTTAGTTGAATAAGCCCTAAATCTAAGAATCTCTGGAAATTCTTGAAAATTGGTGTTTTCTGTCTGGTTTGAGATTTTAGCTGTTTTATAAAGAACAATGAGCAAAAGGTTCTATCTCATGACTCATGGGGGTCTCATAATGCAGACCACATGTCAGAAAAAGTAACACAATATACATTGTTTTTCTTCCATTTCTTGATGCATCTTCTGATGTTGCTGTTGTTTTGTTGGTAGATTTATAAAAAACTTTATAAATTCAAAATGAGACTAGTATAAGTTAATTGTTATACTAATGTGATGGAACCATAAATATAGCATTTCTTCATATTATTTAGTTTAGCAGATTATGTCAGGATTTCTAAATCAGTTCTAATATTCAGATATTCTTGGGGACACTTGAACAGCACAGAGAAGGTCAAACAGCAACAGCAGGAAGCAGCTTGAGTGCAGAAAATGTTCGGCTCCCATTTGGTTTGTGATGCTGTTTGAAGTTCACCACGAAACGGAGCGCGCTTTATTATGAAGGGCCTGTTTTCAGAATTATGCATTCCATCACAGAAACCCTTCTGCACTTTGATGAACAGCACTTGGTGATCAGTGGGAATCCTGATCACAAAGCAAATGTCATTTGGAAGCGATTAAACAATCAAAGATACACATAAATCCAAACCTAAAAATTTGAGTGTGACCCTTGGTGAGCCGCGGTTTTCAGTCAACAGCTTCGTTTTCAGGTAAATTACACCCAGAATCCCTCCAGCTACGGTTCACACACTCCAGATGAGAACAGCTTCAAGCAGTTGACTTCAAAGTCGAGCTGCATTTGTCTTCTTTGGCTTTGTAGCTCAAAGGATGTATTTTCAATCATTAATGCAATTTGTGGTGTTTATTTTTTATTTAAAAACCCTTTGCTATTCATACGTCGCCAGTTTGGAAGACTTCCTTTGATGATTTTCAAATTAGTGACTGATTAACGCTTGCTTAAGTTGTTTTCCTCTCGTTTTGAAAAATGTTTTAAAGTGGAAGAATTTATTTGTAAGAAATATCCAGAGCGTCCAGAAGAACCCTGAAATTATTTTAATTCTAAACGTCGTCCTGCCAACCTCTGTTTGGACGTGTTTATATCAGATAACTTCATGAAATATTTGTGTTGATGAAATATTTATTGTTGGGCAGGAAGCCGTGTCAAAATCATTATGCCCAGTAAATATTAAATTTAGTGGAAGTGATAGCTGACTTAGTGTTAGAGATACATCACCGTTTATGAACATGTTTCACTGACAGTCTGTCAAAGCTTCAGCCTGGAAACGTTTTCCAGGCCTGAACGTTTATGTTTTCCTTATTTTACTGTCTAACGGATGAAAAAGTAGATTTTCTTACATAAATTTATATTAAATTTCTCTAATTAGTTTTTTGTTTGCCACATCTCA
This sequence comes from Micropoecilia bifurca, assembly GCA_903067075.1. Taxonomy (NCBI): domain Eukaryota; kingdom Metazoa; phylum Chordata; class Actinopteri; order Cyprinodontiformes; family Poeciliidae; genus Micropoecilia; species Micropoecilia bifurca. Next base: position 818 of record CAEGAF010093759.1, on the reverse strand, counting down.
GCTGGATTGCTTGTCAACAGGTTATTTTAAATAGTTTTCTTACAAATATATATGTTTTATATAAGGGAACTTCGTCTCCCATGTAAGGACCATCAGCAGTGGCGCAACCCAGGGCTGTGTTCTCGCCCCATGCATTTTCTCCCCAATATGAAACATATTTGCAATAATTCAATCTCGTTTTACACTTTATAAAAACTCTCTATATACATACACATATTACAAGAAACTGAAAACATTTCGCCTTTTTGATATATTTATATTTTGAATGTTGTTACTGACAGCAAAGAGGAACCCAAGTCAAATGTTTTACTTCTGTGAACAAACTTGGCGAATACAGTTGATGGTGATTTTAAGAAAAGGTACCAAAAACATAAAATGTATGATTGAATCTAACTATATAATATTAATGTTATTTGAGTCGTCACAAAATTTGATAAAAAACAACAACTAACACCAACAACTGCTTAGAAGCTAAACTTAGCATCTTGTTTTCAGGATTGATAAAACATAAATGCAATTTTAAAAAAAAAACAATAAATCTGGAAAAAGTCTGGAGAATTAAATGAATAGTGTTGGAAGCCCTGTGGCTGCTACTGTGCAGCCACAGGGCTGCACAGTGGCGCAGTTGGTAGAGCTGTTGCCTTGCAACAAGAAGGCCCTGGGCTCGATTCCCGGCCCCGGCCCCCCTGCATGGAGCCTGCATGCTCTCCCTGTGCATGCGTGGGCTCTCTCCAGGTATTCCGGTTTCCTCCCACAGTCCAAAAACATGACTGTTAGGTTAATTGGTCTCTCCAAATTGTCCCTAGGTGTGCATGGTT
>CAEGAF010093725.1:0-12597 GCA_903067075.1 Micropoecilia bifurca | reverse complement strand
AAAGTGCGGGGCGCCGCGCTAACCACCGCGCCGCGCAGCGCCCCTATTGCGGTAGCCTACGCTGTAATTTACAGTTTAAAATTATTTACATTTTTATACAATTTGAGCTTTCTGACGAACTCACCTAGTCCACCTTCTTTCATTTCCTTGGAAAAATCTATTTTGCCACGTGATTGCGACTAGTCGACTGGCCCAGAAAAAAGTCATGGCAGAGACAAGAATCGACTAGTCGACTAGTCGACTAATTGGTGCAACCCCTACAATGCACCACCTGATTTATTTACGCACAAGTCAGAAAGTGAAATCCTCTGTTTCTGCACTTTAAGTTGCTTGTATTTTTTTATTTGGAATATATATTTTGTCTGAACCCTGCTGTTCTGGCATGTCACATAACTAACAATGTCATGATTCTTGGGTGTTTTGGTTCAATTTTCTGTTTGGGATTTATTTATTTTTTTGTAAATGTGTGTAGTCTTAAACTGCTACCTACCCCAGTGACCCGATCTCGGATAAGTGGAAGAAAATGGATGGATGGATGGATGAATGGATGGATGGATGGGTGTGCAGTCTAGACTTCACTTTTTCAGTTTATTATTTGATGTGTAATTTTATTAAGGTCTTAATGGCCGTTTTTTGTTGAGGTTTATATTGAAAACCTGCATTTTCTATTGTATCTTTGTTGCTTCTGTCTTCTCTGATTTATTATTCTGCTGGGTAATGTCTCCACTTTGCTGCATCTGTTTTCCTTGTTTCCAATGTTCTCTGTTTATTCTCAGTCCTTTCTCTGTTTTTTTTCTCGGTTAATCTTTAGATTACTTGTATTTGCTCACAGCTGCATCCAATTTCTAATCAACAACTTGCTCTTTGTTCAGCAATCAACTCTTCTGCATAAACACATCTCACTTTCCCCCCCCATCCATTTCTCCTCATTTTTAAATAAATTGACTTCTGCCTCCTCCCTGCATTTTACTGTTTTGAGACAAAGCGTTTACGAGTGATGAGCATGCACAGCAATCAACCAGGCAAGGAGTAAATCTATATTCATATCAGTTTAAGTTTTTTTTTACTATCTTTATCTTTGCCACTTCGTTCTCAGCCTCCACATCAGCAACTATCACGGCTTATAGATGAAAAGATTTGCGTTCTTGTTCCAACATGAAAGGTTAAACGTCCTGCAACCATAAAGCTTGCAGCTGGTCTATGTCATATTTCTGAGCTGCACAAAACGTCCATCAGACTGTATGGAAAATGCTTCATGTCCGAATTTGTCAATTCAAAGATGAGAGTCAGCGTTTACTGAAGCAAAGAAATGTCCCTGAAATTTTCTTCGTCACGTTTGTTTTTCCAGCTATTTCCTGCGTCTGGTGTCACTGCTCTGGTGACATTTTTAATGTGTGTGGGTGTTTTTTTTTTACGTTTTTGTAAACTTCTGCATAGGAAATTCTAAATCCTGTTGTTGATCTATGTTTTTTTTTCCTAGAATGATTGTAGCTTTTGAGAATGGGACGCATGCTCAGATCCTTTGTTCTTAGACTTTACAGAGTTTCAGTAAACATAAATACTCAGGACTAAGTTCAATCGGTGAATGCAGACAGTGGTGGAAAACGACAAACATTAAACACGAGCTATAAAATACTTAATCAAAAACAAGTTGTTTTTTTTAACCCTCAAAGTTCACAGATCTGAAGTACAAGGGGACGATTCTGAGTATTCAAAGTGTTTTCTGGAGATACTGACTCCAGAAGTGTAGCAGAGCGGCATGAGAAAATATTAACTTAAAAAAGTGTGAACACAGGAAATAATTGGTCAAAGCTATAAAAAAAATTAAAAATCTTCAAACTAATGAAAATAACACAACAGGAATCCAAATGACCTAACTAGAAATTTGATCACTAGAAAAATCAACAAAAATGAATGAATTGTTATAGATGCATCTAAACAATAATAATACAACCCACAAATAATGGGAATACGAAACGATTCAGACACAAACACTAACCTGCTGCAGGCTGAGGAGGCTCTGCTCACAACTCTGACTTCAACATTAGCGCTGACTTGTTTGTTAGCAAGTTGAATAAGTGAAACTCCTGAATATTGTTCAGCCTAAAGTGTTACAAAATTTAGCCTTTTCAATCCTGGAAAAAAATCACTAGTGATACAGCTTGTATAAAGAAGATCAGGCTAACGCGTAGCCTTTTATCAGACAGGACATTCAATTATCAAACTTAACCAAATTTGTTAAATCTTTAGAAGACATCTTTTGCATTTTTTAGATCCCATTAGGGGTGTGAACGTTTGCTGACTATTAACGATTCAACAGAGCGTTCTTTGTGAGTGTGGATGAAAACTCCTTTTAAGCCCGATTCCATAGAAAAATAAATGCAAATGTGTTTCAGTAAATGTGGGCTGTTTACTACCTGGCATACCTGTTTGTGTAAGCTTTCAAGCTCAGTCGGTTATGGAGACTCACAATGTCGTTATGATTCCTGTTATCTGCTGTGCAGGTTTTCACATCGTGGCTTTTGAACCACACAACATCAAAGTTTCACAAGAACATATTCTCATTCTCAGTAGCTAATGGCTGAAAGATTCCTCTCATAAAAACATGCTATTTGGCAAAAACAGGTTTTTACCATATATCTTTTAATCCTTTAACATCTAACATTCAACATGAGAAACCTTTATGACCTGCTTTAAATTTTTTGGTTTTAAAGACTCAATATCAGAAGAAGATTCATATATTTCTAAATCATTCAAATGAAATGCTTTTTTAGCTGGTTTTTGTAGTGGTGTAGTTAATGGCTGTGTTCATACTGCCCAATATTTTACAATTTACTGCACTGTAAAAAAATTATGAGCAGTAAATGTTTTTGTTTTGATTGGCAGATTATTATTTTTTTGTCCTTAACAGTGAGAAGAAACATATGCGGGAAGTAAATTTATTTCCATTTATTTTGTTCAAAAACAACACAGTCACCAACTAAAGAGTTCAATTTGAGGGTCAACCGTTGTTATAAAGCTGCAGATGTCATAAACTAATAACAAAATATGTATACAAAATATGTAACCATCTCGCTTTAGTTTGATCATAAAATTCAAATTCAAAACCATTTTATTGATCTCAAAGGGAAAATAAATAATAGGCTGAAATAAAACTAAAAGCAGGTCAAGTCTTTTCTTTCCAAATTTAAGTTCAACTGGAGGTAGAGTCTCTAACGCTTGTCTCAATCGTAAAAAGTGATTTAAAACATGGAAAAGTGATTCAAACACCTGACTTTAGGGATTTAGATTTCAGCCCATCTGTCAATTTATTAGTTTCAGGTTTAGTTCAAATTAAGTAAGTGTACAGAAGGTTTTTAACACATATTAAACAATGTAGATGATGAAATTTGGAAAAGATTCCTAAAGCAACGTGATGCCGTCTTCTTTTTTTCTTCCAATAGCCAAAATGGACGAGACGAGGAAACCTTGAAACTCATAGTTGTTTCTCAACAAAACATTTATCACAACCACAACGGACAGAACGCCAGAAACGGAGATGAATGATGTCTTCAGAAAAACGCAAAGGGTCAAAGACTTTTTCCATGTAACAAACGTCTCGACAGACAATAGATCGGAGTCTGAGTGCAACGGAAGAAGAACAGAAACTTCTCCTCGACCAAGACTTAAAAATCTGTCCATCAACTTTGTGGGAAGTTGTTGCGCTCGCGAGTGATTCATGCGGAGAACAATTTGTTTGCGGCCATCTGTTGGTGCCGCAGCGCCACAACAGTGACACAACAAAACTCAGTGAGAGACCCGCTCTGGGGAGAAGAGTGTTACACAAGCCTCTAACTGCACGGCCCATCTGCACATCAAACGCCTAAGAAAAAGTGTTTCTAGTCCGTAATCTCTGAAGCAACACCGAGTTCAGCATGAGTGTGTCAATCAATCAATCAAGTTCATTTGAATATTATGTTTAGCAACAAGGCAGTTCAAAGTGCTTTACATCATAAAAACACAAAAGTACAAAGTCATAGAAGACAATTGAAGCATTATACTTTGTCAAATGCCAAATGCCAGATGATGTTTAATGTTTCATTTATAATCTAGGTAACTCTAAGCAGGTGGATTCCTAGTCTTGATTTAAAGGAGCTCAGTGTTTTGGCAGTTTTTCGGTTTTCCAGACATTTTCTTCCAGATTTGTGGTGCATAGAAGCATATATATATGTGTGTGTGTGTGTGTGTGTGTGTGTGTGTGTGTGTGTGTGTGTGTGTGTGTGTGTGTGTGTGTGTGTGTGTGTGTACATATTTTTTTATTAAGAGTTGAGGGAAATTTCACTTGCACTGCTTTTATGAACAGCTGTAATATTTCATGTTACCAGGAAGTTCAGTATCTAACAAAAGAGTCACAGATTTTTTTTTTTTTCTTTGAATGTTTGAATTAGTGAGCACACTGGTTTTGCTACTATTGCGTACGTTCATGTCGCGTGACACGTTTTGCGAGAAATGTGGTACCGGCTGCAGCGTTATTAGTTTGTGGGCAACGTTTATGAAAAATATGTCAGACTTGTTTGAATGAGTCGAGACCACAAATGTCACAGTGAACCCAAACCTACATGCTACGCTGCTCCCGTCTGCTGACTCAAAATGCAAACCTGTGGCTTTTAAATTAGGCGGCTGTTTACTGTAATTTTCCATGTTACCTTGGAAAAAATAAATAAATAAAAAGGTGTCTCGACGTTGGGTGTTGTATTTGCAGGCACGCCAGCTCTCTGCGTGCTTGGTGTTTTGTATTTAATCTTTTATCAGAAGGCCGCAGCCTGACCCTCGCAGGAGCTGGAATAGATTCATTTTGTTATTCAATAGCGTTTGGACGCTGCCAGCACCTCTGACCACTCTGAAAAGTCTCAGATGGCCGATGCGCTGAAACCAAATCTCTTAATTTCACTTCCTTGAAGCATCAACTCCTAGGAAAAAAGATCCATCAGTTATTACACATTGATCTTTTTTCTCTCTCTCTCCTCATTGAGAGAAACTGAATGCAACGAATCCACAAACGCAACACAGTGGTCAATGGATTTGTGTCGGGGGTGGACACCCACACTTTGTTGTAAGCGGCGCAGTCCAAACATTATTAATGTAAGTTGCTCCCACTGCAGGCAAAAGGACAAAGATTAATGTAAGAAGTCAAGGAAATGTAATAGTTTAGAACACATTGTTCTAGAGCAGACATGATTTTTTTTTTTTATCAATTTTTAATAACGCCTTTCAAAGTGGAAAAAGAAAAGGAAAAGAGAGATGAGGTGTGCTGCCGCGGCTCGCAGTAGAGGTTCTGTAAGGCTCCATAAGTACTCGAGGCTCATAGCAAATCTTTGCTTTGTTTGTTTCTTTTTTGGCAGAACGTCATTTCGGGAGATAAAAAATCATGATTGTAAAGACAAAAGAATGTTTTGTCTATTGTGTGCTGTGAGGAGAAGACATCAGGATCTTCCCTTAAGCTGCCAAAACAAAGTTTTCACTGTCTCTCTCCGCCCAAAACATTTCCTCTGATAAAACACGGAGTCGACGCCAAGTGAATCGTCAGGGCGACCTGTGCCAGTCTCCCGACGGGGAGAGTGACGGTTCGGCGACGACATGACGCTGCATGTCGACTAGATGTTAGGCAGAGAAGAAGTGAAGTGGAAGAAAAATGAAAGGGAAGTGGGGTGTGGGTCTCCTCCATTAAGCGTCCTGCTGGTTGCTGGAAGCAGTGCATGTGATTTGGGTCGACAAACCCAAAGGAACCTTCACCTCAGGAGCGGAGAGACCGAAGGAACAAACGTTCTTTGTGTCGGCATTTGTGTAAGGATGTTTTTTTTCCCTGATGTTTGACGTTCCCAAAAAGAAAAAAAATGAAGAAAGAAATTAGTAAAGATGAATTAAATTCATAGATTGTAAGTTAATAAATAAATTGATAGATGGGTATTTACTACAACGTAATCCACAATGGTCGTGATATTCATAGGGGGGGGGGAAAGTGAATGGAATAAAACTCAAGATGCAAATTATGTGGCTCTGTCTTATCCTGTAGTTTAGCTTGATCCATTTCTCTAAGCCATTTTGTAGTGAAGCTTATAAAAATTAATGTTGCTGGAAAACTAAAACAAACAGACAAACATTAAATGCTGCATCAGAAGTGTTTCTATCCCGGATTTGCAAAACTTCTAACGGACTGAAGGAGTTTAAAAAGCAACAAGTTAATTCTCTTATCAGCTTTACTCCTGCTATTTTACATCTGGGCTACAGTTTAACTTTGCAAAGAAAGATAAGTGCCTGCAAAGCATGTCTGAATGAAAAATATGATTTTTTTTTTTTACTTTTGTACACACATTTGAGTATTGACAGGCTGAGCATTCAATACAGACCATATAAAATGTTCACTGAAGAGCAGACAAAATTATTTTATGGTGTTTGCAATATTTTTTTATACTTTTCTTTCCTATGTCTTGAACCTTTTTGATTTCTAGGTTTTGTGCTCCTGCCTTACTGTCTCTAATGAATTTTTTTTTTAGTATTTTGAGATTTTGCTTTATGCGTTATTCTCTCTGCCGTCATTTTCTCAGAGCTCTGTGTTGACCTATTTGGACATACTGTTTACTACAATGGCAATCTGAATGAACTGAGGCTTAATTTGTCACAATTAACAAATATGATGGATGTATCCACTAAAAGAATAATTCTGTGAAACATTAAGTAACGCACATTGAAGCATTTTTCTGAAGCATTCAGAGAACGAGTCCAGCTCCTGTTATAATTTTTTGTTTTTAATATATATTTCATTTCTGTGTAATTTAATAGAATAAAAGTCAATTCTGAGCAAGTGTGACTCACCAACACAACAATTATTCCAGCTTCAGCTGCTCTCTTACTCTTACATTTTTATTTTAGATGTGTTTTCTGGTGTTTGCACCATTTATTTTTCAGCAGCCTGATTCTGACTCTGTACTCTTAAGTTTTCACATTTTGTCATGTTGCACCGACTTTATCAACGCAGTTTACCACAATTTAGTCTGATAGGTCCAAACAAACTACAGTGAAAATTAAGAAGTGGCAGCAATCACCACGTCTCCTGAGTAAATGGACCCCACCTGTGTGTGACATGATCTTGGTATAAATCAAGCCGCCTTGTGAAAACGACTCGGCGGTTTGCTGGAGATTAACTCTAAACAAACATGGTGGCGATGAAGGAGCACAGCAGCCAGGGCGGAGAGAAAGTGGTGAACAAGTTTAAAGACGGGTGTGGCTGTAAAAGTTGAACTCGAGCTCTGAACGGGACGCCGCTCAAACCAAGTGAGGGGTCCAGTAGGACATCCGGACCAAAAGCCAGTCGAGGATCCATTCTGGGACTTTAAATTCTCCCAGCCGTTCAATCTGAACGAGCTTCATCTCAGAAATAATCCCCAAATGTCCAGAAAGTCTTCACGCATGGAGGCCAAAGGCTAACAACTGCCACACTTGTAAAATAAAGTTTGCACCCGTACTTTATCAGGAGGAGCCAGTTGAGGCTCGGGCATCTGGTCAGGATGCCTCCTGGACGCCTCCCTGGTGAGGTGTTCCGGGCTCGTCTTATCGGGAGGAGGCCTAGGGGGAGACCCAGGACACGCTGGAGGGACTATGTCTCTCGGCTGGCCTGGGAACGCCTTGGGGTTTCCCCGGAAAGGGAAGTCTGGGCCTCCCTTCTGAAGCTGCTGCCCCCGTGACCTGACCTCGGATGAAGCGGAAGAAAATGGATGGATGGATGGACTTTGTCAAACACATAAAAATAACAATATGAGAAAATGCCTCACAGGTAAGGATTACGAAATGGGGCATAGGGGGCAAGCTAGTAGTTTTCCAAGGCGATGGACCTGATTAGTTCAGTAACTTTTGATGTTATTTTTTGGTTTTCCCAGATCTTCATGCTGCATGATTTCAGACACGCTCCATAAATCTGCTGGAGTCGCGTCCGATCACGTCTTTGCGTCTCCTCTAAGTTTGACGTTATTTGTTCTGCATTGTGAAATCGCAAAAATGTTGATGTTTTACACTCTCCGCTGGTCGAGACAAGCATTGTGTAACCCGACATAAGTGCTTACATGTGTGTCACTTTCAGAACTGTAAGTGGCAGAAGTGTTTTAAGCATTTTAGGAGTCGTGACCTCAGAGGGTTAGGGGTTGGGGGGGAGGTGGGGGGGGGGTTGCATGTCAAACAAAGAGGACTTCACCACACCGGGAAGTGACAGAGAGCTGTCAGTTCAGCGTTGCAATATGCTTTCTGGCAGCAGAATGTGTTTCCATCTGGGAAACACAAAGAAAAAAAACAAGCAGATAAACACAGCGCACAGGCTCTGTTTGTTTTTTGGAGAGACCGATGCTGCTCATGCAATCTCTCAAAACGACATAAAAAATAGACCAGCTTTTGTCAAACTCTGAGTTAGACTATCACATGCCTGCAGCTTCTTCACAATAAAAGTCTTTTTTATAATTATTTATTTATTTGTATTTTTCCCAGTGCACCCCTGATTGATAATTGCCTTCAAACTTCTGGCAGGGTTTTGGTCTAATTTCTGATAAAAACTTTGTGTAAATGTACAAACAGGATGTGTACAAAAAAAAAATTATATATATATATAAACTAGATAAACTAGAATGTTTAGAATATAAGTCTAAACATTCTAGTTTAAAGTTCAAATTAAAAGGCTTTGAAAGAGTTGCGGTTTGCTAGTGTCGCAAAAAAAAGGAACTTGTCTTTATAATTTAATACGTAACATAACTGAGATTATATATATATATATATACATAAAATCTTTATAATTTACAATGTGTCATAGAGGAAAAGAGAATGGATTCACTCAGTCAACAGAGCAATTCCAGATCTGGCAGAACTGCACACACCAGAAGATGTTGGGCTCTGCTTTTCTGGCAACAAGTCTGAGGTAAATAATCATGACTTACATTTTTGAGTGCAGCCTCAGAGGTACACAGTTAAAAAAAAATCAAGGCTATGGTACGGAAATTTGCAAAACTTTAATGACAGATAAAATGTTAGTGATATGGAAGCATCTACGAAACACACAGTTCTCTGTGTCTTGCAGTGATTTGGGTATTTATATTATAGCCATCTGAGAAGAATCATTATATTTCCTAATGAAAGTCCCTCACTAAGGTATTAATACCCCATGAATGTTTTCATATTTTCTAAATGATTTTACAGTAATTTACAAGTTAAAACCTGTTTTTGTTGCGTTTTCTTATTCAGCTCCCTTAACAATGTAGTTTCAGTTTCAGATTCAGCTTTAAACATCTACAGACTGAACAGTTCACCCTTACTGTATTTGCAAAAACCTATTTAGCTCAGACACAGCAGTGATTGTAAACACAAAATCTCAGGTTTGAATCAGGACCTTGACTTTTCCACACACCAACATGCTTTGATCAAACTCATCTCATTGTCATTCTGGCCAAGAAATGAACTATTTTTATGACAGAAGGTGATCCTGTGTCCCTGTTCTCAACTTCTGAGTAATTCTTAACAGGTTTTCTTGTTAGGAAAGGAGCCTCGCCGTCTCCTGCTGATGAAAATCAGTCCTCCAGCATGATGCTGCCACCGGCAGTTTGCCACTGCGGTTATACGATTTGAGCAGGATCATGTTTCTCCACACAGCATGTGGACCACAACACCTTCTGCTTGCTATTTTCCTCCAAAGAACCCCTCTGTCTTTCTGTCGACAATGGTTTTTGTCAAAACTGCTGGTTGTCCTTTCAGCTGATTGCCATAGCAACTGTTGACCTCCTGTCGACTTTGCTATAGGAGTGGTATGTTGCGGTGTCTGTGAAGCGTTAACATTTGTGACAAAGAACTGTGTGGTGTGGAGTAAGGTCGGATATGCAAGGAAAAGGGCCCAAAGGTCCAGAGAGAGAGAGAAGCTGCCTAAATGTTCTCAAGCGATTTAAATCAACTTGAATGTAGTTTTGTTTCGCTAGTAACAGTTCAGCCGATTGTAGCGCAGACAACATTCAGCCGAGCTCAGCAGAAAGATACACATAGTCTTTTTTTCTTTTATCTTGTTTGAAGATGGTTTTATGTTTTGGCTCTTGAGTTTTTGTTATGCAAAGATATGTGTGTGTTTGTGTGTGTGTGTGTGTGTTTGTGTGTTTGGAAAGCTGAAAGGCAACTGAAGCCCAACTTCAACTTCAACTTCAGAAGTTCTCTGAAGTTCTCTTCAGAGAACTTTGCGCACTGAATCGCTTCTCAAAATCTTTTCCCAAAGTGGTAACGATTCTCTACAAAGTGGAAAAAGTAGTAGTTGTAAAATAATTTATTTTTTACAAAGATCACTTTTTTTCCCAGAAAACAATCAGCTTTCCCCATGTAGGCGATCTGCGTTTCAAGTATTAGTCTCACTTTTATGAAAATTGTCCAGTAACTCATAAAAGAAGAAAGATCAAAATCTAAACCGATGTTGGTCTTAAAGCCCCATTTAGTGTTTATGATTTAAGAATAAGAAGGAGAGTGAGTCGATGGGAGAGTAACACTGAATTGATTACTAAAGAATATTAATGATTATTTCCAGAGGCCAACAACAACAAGGAGAAAAATTATTTAACGGTTCAATCATGGTTGTTCAACAACACGAATCAGATGACGATCACTGATCAAAAGGATCACTGATCAATATCCCTCAAAACTCCCTACTGTGACTGAATTCAAAACAATTTTCCAAATATAAATGTCAAATTTCTCCCCAACACTGTAAAAACACTCACTGCCAGTTTAGCGCCTGCCGGCAGATGTTGTGACAAAATCTGAAGCGTTTTTCCGAGTGTTGCTTTTGCCCCCAGAGTTTGGCTGAATGGGAGCTGAGGAAGTAATCTGAAACGGGAGCTGACACGACCCTGACTTTACACACCAGCTCATCCTTAAACAGTTTGTTCCTTTAATCCCGTCTCTGTCGCTGGAGTCATGGGAAAATAAAAGTTCCTATTACTGCCAACGCAGTCATGGGAAAAAAAATACGGAGCGGCTGCTTCCAGGCAGGTGCTGCTAATAAAAACCCTCCTGTTTACCTGACTGTCAGAATGTGACTACCTGCGTTTTGGCCGCTTGGATGCTATCCAGTTGAAATAATTAGAAAAAGATAATACACAAGTGCATAACTGAATGTCATTCCTGGAATGAATCTTACTTTAAATTCACGTCAGGGCCAAACCGAGACAAAAAAAAAAACAGAGCTCAATTTCAGTAAGTGAGACACAGAAGATGTGTAGTGAGCAAATTTAAAAAATGACCTGAGCAACAGGTCCATCACCAGATGAGTCTCAACTCAGTGTAGTCGATTTCTGAAAATTAGCTGTTCATTTATCGCTGTTTTCATGAATATATTTTAAGTGTTTAAAGTCCAACAAAAGAAAATCTTTCCAGGCAAATTATAGCAGATAACAGCAGCCAGGAACACGTTGAATAGCAGATGTAAAATATTCCTTTGAAGAACTTTATTTGCTTTCTTAATAAGGGGCTGCTGACTTTGAAAACTGCAACTTAGTAAAAGCAACCTCTGAACTGAAGCATCAACAAGAAGTGAAATTCTGGCTGAAAGAAAAACAAAGTCGCCAGGACTTTTGTTTCTTTTTTTTATGTGTGTTATTATCTTTATGCGAACTGCTCTGAATTCACTGTGCCAATGAATTTTATTGCACGGGTTAATGTCGTTTTTGGCTGGCAGGTTGTTTGAATATAATTGTGTTGATTATGTAAAAGCCCCAGTAAAGACGAGACCAAACTTAGCAGCAGCTTTGGGCTCTCAGTGTATTAAAGTGCCTCACAATCTGTTCTGCTCATGCGGCTGGACAACGGTTCCAAACACTGCAGCTAATAATTTGTCCATATCCTGAAATAGCTATTTGTTTTTTTAAGCCAATTTATTAAAATTGGTATTTCATAGACATTATAGTCGATTTAGCTGTTTTTAAGTCAAACAATTAGTTATAATTTAGTCAGTGGAATTGGAATAGATTGCACTAAAAGAGTTTACAGCTTGTAGAAAAATACTAAAGCAGGACGAAAGAGTGTAACTGCTCTAAATTTACTATGACTGTATTCATGCTGTGAGCTGGAGCTCAATAAATAAAACCAATCTCACTGAATGCCTGCTCACATCTGATACGCCCCGAATCAAATGTGCTGCACAAAAGAAGGATGTGGTGCAACCAGAGAAAACTAGGCCTCCTTTAAAAAGTGGAAAAAACAGAAAAAGTTTTCCTATTGTGCACATTATTTTTTTTTTATTTATTTATTTTTTACATTTTTCATTCATGTTACAATTTTTCCCACGGGTCCCCACAGGACGGCACGGCGACCGACGACGAGGGAGCGTCTGAGTCGACAGCAAGGTCAACCTGCGGCCGCCGGCAGTTTAACTTTAGAGCAAAAAAAAAAAGTTTTTAAATAAATAAAACATGGAAGTTTTTTTGTTAGGATACAGGCAGAAACCCTTTAGCGTTTAGACAAAGCACACATGCGAGTACACACACACACACACACACACACACACACACACACACACACACACACACACACACACACACACACACACACACA
>CAEGAF010093715.1:0-58318 GCA_903067075.1 Micropoecilia bifurca | reverse complement strand
AACAAATTAACCAACATCAACAGCAAGCCTTCAGATTTCCATCACGTCTCATATTGTACATGGGTTATGACTGGTTTCATTCAATAAATAAAGGCAGCTAAGATGAGCAAGCAACAAGGCAGTAGGGGCACATCACAAAATGAGACACTAACAAAGGGAATTATATCCAAAGACCAATTTAACCACCTTAGTGAGGCTTTGGAATATAAAACCACATGGTAAAGTGCTCTTACTACAGTTCTAAGGACTTAGCACTTTTTACTCACCCAAATTAGGTCTGCCAGGTATGAGTGGGTTGGGGGCAAAAAAAGTCAGGCACTGCCTTGGATAAGAAATGGGAAAGCATATCTGTAACTCTTTTGCCTTTCTGACTAAGTGAAGATTCTGCATATGAGCAAACTAAGGTAATTTCATTCATGATCTTGAAAAGCTTGTATTTATTTTGGTTTATACATCCTAACCAGGATTATTTTAACATTTCATGGTCCATAGTGTTAAATATTTATATGTTTTCATAGAAAAAATAGAAACAACCATGGACAATTAACCACTGAGTGAAAAGATGATAATGATCTCTTATCCCTCTGGAGCTAATTTACCTACATATAAAAAAATGGTTAGTGATGTTTGGAAAATATTTTTATCCTCCGAATAGTTAGAAAAAAACAAAAAGGAGAGTCAATCAAATGCTGGGTTTTGTTTGAATCTTCACTTAAAACTGTCTCAACTGGAAATCCAATTGAAATGAGTTATGGTCATCATCTATATCATAGATTGTCAAAATTCCTTTTTCAACCCTCCCTTACACCTTTTAGAAATGAATGGATTTCTAGAAGGTCAAACATGTCCAAACAACTAGTGACGAGAAAAAAAAAAAGTTTACTGACAAGTACCTAACAAAAATTGCACTTTACACAGTCATTGTTTGCAAACCCTATAAAGGGTCTGTAGATGTAATTACAGTTCTTTCTCTGCTGCTCATCCAATTAAGAGATTTAACTATGAACAATAGTTGTGTACTGGACAACTCTCTCCTTTCAGTTGCTATGCGATATTTGTATATTGCATAGTAACTGCAATGTGTGGTGGGCATCAGGGTTATACTGTTATAGTTTTTAATGTTAAATGGCCTGTATTGGTATTGTGCTTCAAGTCCAGAGGACCCCAAACTGCTTCACACTACATCCAGTCCATTCATGCACACATTCACATGATGACGGGGGCAAGCTACTGGACTGTAGCCACAGCTGCCCTGGGGCAGCCTGACAGTGAGGATGCCATGCAGCAGCACCACCAGGCTCTCTGTCCACTAACAGCAGGCCAGGACACATGAACAAGGAAACAACGACTGAGAAACGGAGTGGGGATTCAAACCAGTAACCCCCTGATTATGGGTCAAGCAAATTTCAGTTTCCTTACATTTATGAAATCTTACCTCAATTCGTCTTGATGCCAGATCTAATCAAATTCATCTGGAAGTGTTTTCTGTCAGGTTTCGTGCTGCTGCAATTGCTTAATTTTAAATCTATATTTATTTTTAAACTTAGACAACTACTTGTTGTGATGAATAAATATGATTTTTTATGAGAACTACAGAAAAAATAATGCGATTTCAACCATTTTGGTATTGTTAGAATGCAGGCAACTGGTTTTCTGAAGAACCAATTTACAATCATTCATTATAATTGCTCTGAAATTGTGCAAAAACTATAGACCATTAAGGTTTTAGTTGATTAATAAGCTTTCATCAACATACTGTAACAGTAGTATCTTTCCACAGTTAGCTAGGCTACAAAAACCAAAGTAAATGTCTCACGAGTTTAACTGTGCTTCATTTAATTTAAGGATGGGGAAACCGGTGAGCTCATATGGTCTCTGTGGGTCAACTGATAATCCTTTCACTCATATCCGCTGCACACATGCTAAAACACACATGGTAACCAACACTGCCAAATAACACGTATTACCTCATATCTGATTTCATATGGCAAACTCCCTATGACGTTCAACACTCGGTATTAATACTGAAGTGTGCCAATTAGAGTTTGCAGAATTTCAATACAAATCCCCCTTTTGGAGATGCAACATTAACACTGACACAAAAATATCTGATATGTAAATGTATTCATTTTTACCCTGCACAGCCTAGATCTCTTTTTGAAAGATTGGCTCAAAATGACATGCCCAAATTGAATGTATTATTTCTCAGGAAAAACATGGTTTATTTCAATTATTCTGGCATTAAAGTAAGGGTAAGACTGCAAAGAATACCCTAGAGGACCCAACATTGTCAGACCAAAGTTAACACGGCCACGTGGTTTTCGGATGTTCGTTTTTCCACAAACCTCCCACGATCCACAAGACGCTCCGAGCTGAGCTCCCCATCCAGCCGCAGTGTACAACAGGGTTTTTGTCATGTGTGATTTACAACATAGTAAAAAATTTATCATGGCAGCCAGGAATGACTATGATGAGTTCACAAGTTCGGAGAAGGATGAAATAATAACTATCGGGCTGGAAGATCAAATTTGTATTTCCCGCATTATCAAAAAAAAGACAGTGATACGTTTTCCCTACGTACTGAACTAGAACTAAGCAAGGAGAGTTTACTCTTTCAATATATACTTCCTCACAGCTTTCATTAACTTCTCAAAATCCTCCAATTGAAAAATTGTTATTGACTATTTCTACCATCTGATGATCCATCCTACTTTGCACAGATAGTCAGAATAGCGACTCATGGTGCTGTTTTTTACATAAATAAACACAATCATTAAACTCAAACCAATCACACAATAGGTTTGCATAGAGAGGTGGGCAGAAAATTTGGGTTGTGACGAGAAGGGGTGGACGATATGAGACTGAGAACAAAATGATGTGATTTCTGTCACATGACTATGAGAGCTAATTTCAGCAGAGACTAGACCATGCAGAGCCCTTAAAGGACTTAAAAGCCAACACGCATGGTACTAAGTAACAGTACATTTTTTACTGAAGCCACACAGTAAAATAAAATAGGAAAACAAATTTTCCCAAAAAAACGTGGTGATGTAGATATCCCATGCTGAAGCAGTAACTCATTAACCCGATTATGCTTTTATGCATGGCATTCATAATTCATCACACAGATCGTCTATGCACATTGTGTTATTTTGTTAATAGCCAAAGATACATTTCCATATGTGTGGACAATTAAGCATTTGTATTCATATTTGTATTCACATAATACAAATATTAGCTAGAGTCAGCTTCAATTTAGCTTGGAAACACTAATACAAAGAAATTAAATAATAATTTTTCTTAAGAGTATGTATGCATTTGTACCAGGTGGACCTCAGCACTGACACCCCAGTAGTCAGGTAAAGAGGTGACCGATCTTATTGATATTCAATAAGCAACAACGGCTTTTTCAACCAACCCATTCATGGCTCAGGCAGCGTCTGCCTCTAAAGCCAACAGATAGCATCCGTCACATCTCGCACACACACACACACACACACACACACACACACACACACACACGCATCTACAGACGCACACACATTGAGACTTTCATCATTTCACTGACTTGCATTAATTTCTAAGAGATTAAGTTTACTTTGAACCACAAGTCCTACTTGCTCTACCACAAGATTTTCTATAAAGTTAAATCAATGGAACTTGATAAATTTAATCCTGTCAGCAAAACCACAAAGAGTACAAGTACACATACACACTGTTACGTATTGCTGCCAGGACACCAGTTGCTGTGGTAACGGTGCATTTCTCCCACTGGCCCTGACTGAACCTTACACCAGAGTAAAACCCAAGTCTATCTTCACTGATCTGGAAGTGTTACAGAGGGCAGTGATGGCATCCAAGATAAGAAGAAAACCTCTTACCTGGTGTGCAGCAGGGTAGACACATCAACTTTGCACATTTGATGGACACATAACTATTCAGACAAAAAAGGGCAAGCAATGTACTTTTCTTCAGAAACCTTACAGCAGTGAATAGTTTTACAAACACAGCCCCTTTTGAGCTTCTCTTATTCATTTATCCTTATCCCAATTATCAGCTATGGTTGAAAAAATATAAAAAAATAAGAGTGTAGGTGTTCAAGTTCTAATTTTGTTACAATTTCAAATTAAACATAATTCAATCTACTAATGCATTGGCAGAATTTCAAACTTAATTGTGCTGGTGAATTTACATTATTTTGTATTCAAAGAAACATTTCAACAGTTTAAGAAATGCTTGCAGTTATTACCTTCAAATATTTAAACAAATTAAAGTAAGGGACTGAATCTAATTTGAGGATTCCATCATGACACTGTCCTGAATGAATCCTCTGTTCCTAATGTGGTCTATAAAGCTCTGTAAGGCACATTCGCCTCCCCTTTTCCATCTTTTGTGACATTGTCCTGACGTCTATACAACTAAAGTGTCCAACTGCCCTCTGTGTGACCCTCCAGTGCCGGTCTGTATGGCTCATAAACCTTCATGTCTCTCACCCCTCACTTCAAGTCCTATCATCCACCCAACACCACCATGGGTTCTCCGATGGCCGTGGACTCTCCAGCACAACTGAGTGACAAAACTCAATTACATGTCCCATTTATCTCTGCTGGGGCCGCCTAGGCCCGTGGCTCCAGTGTAAATCTCTGGTCCCAGTCAATAATCTATTCTCCAATGCGTCCAATGGCCCTCTATTGTCAGACATCCTTTTGGCAGAGGATGGATGAATGGGAGGGACAGAACAGAAAAGGGAGAGAGCGAAGTGGTGGGAGGTGATGGGACTTAGGAACCAGAGACCATCCATCTAGCCAGTGACTTCTGGTCACAGTTCATTATGGGCCATAATGCACCAGTTTTGCACACAGCCAATGCCAAGCCTCACATTGCTTTAGTGAAAGTCAAATTAGGGCCCCTTTTCTGGCATAACACACAGGAGGGAAAATAGGTGCTGAACATGTTACAGATTTTTATCAGTAGCAAGAAATTTATACTTCAGTATTGCAGTATTATAAATAATCCACACATACAAAAAAGTGAAGACAATTTAGTTAATAATTAAATGTAAAAGTGTAATGCTACAAGGAGTAAGTACTGAACACATGAAAAAAGGTAGGTGCAGAAAAAAATTCAAAATTAATTTAATTATTGAGATTTGACAATATTTAGTGAACACCAACGCAAAATAATCCCAACTGGTCTTGCTTAAATTGGGGGCCTGAATTTTTTTATTTTTAATTGCAAGATGATTACTGTATGTATGTGTGGATCATATGGTATGTTACCAACATCCGATCTGAAGTTCATGCAATGCCCATAGCAGATATTAACTAAGAAAAGTGTTGACAAGTCAAAACATGATTTTCCATGATAAGAATTTTCAAACCAGTCGAGAATAAAAATGTGTGGGCTTCTTTGATAATCACCGTTTATTGCTGTTTTTGTGATTGATTCCATTAAATATACTTACATAATTCCATTACATTTCGAAAGACACAACCACACTTGAGTTTCTCAATATGCAGGGTATAAAAAGCCTTCTAACCACAGGAGTCATTTTCCATGCAATTTTCAAGCAAATTTGTTGTGAACTTTTGCACTTTCACAGAAGAGAAAATGCGCAGCAGAGCACTTCCAAGAAAATGTAGGTAATATAAGTCAGCGTGGCTTTAAATGGAATGAAAAGAAAGACTTGTTTAATAATTGTTGTAAACTGAGTATGTTGCAATTATTCTCCCTTTTAAGTGAGTATTGATCTTGATAAAAACGCTCACTTTTTTATTTGTCTATTGTTTGCATTGTTGTATGCCACAACAGAACAAAATGGGGGACTATTTTTAAGACATTACAATAAAACACCAATAGCAAAACACCTCTTTCTTTGTATTTTCCTTTTCTCTCATTTCAATTAACTTTTTAAAAGGTGTAACTGGTATGTAAAATAATATACAAACTACCGCTAATAACAGCCACAAAACTCACCAATAAACAGTCAAACAAAGAGCACGACTGTCAAAAAGTACATATGAGAATGCAAGAGCAACAAACATGAAGTCAATGATAACCAACAGCGCTATCGAATGTCAAACTAAAGATGTCACTTAAGATAGATAATTACAGCTGATGTAGCCGTGTTGGCTGCTGTTGCGCTCTCCCACAAACTCTAGGCAAAGCGATCTAATTAAATGATGAGAGGGCATATTCATCCTGTTGTCTGAGAGTCCACTAGTGATGGATGGGATAATGAGTTTCCTGAAGAGCAGCAGACTGGGATAATGAGTTTTATCCAGGAGAGGCTCACGGAGTGCTCAAGGAGGGCTGCAGCATCCCAAGCTTGCTGACAAACAACCCAAGACATTTTGTTGAGTGTGCTTGCCATAGAGGAAATGGCATCGTAACCGTTGGCCAGTGCAGCCCATTATTCAGTGTGACTGCTGTTAGGAATGAAAACTGTCAGACGTGTTGGCATAGCAATCTCTGAGGGCGATAATTCTGCATGATGGGGAGGCTGGCCTTTGGTATCAGGCAGAGACAGATTAAATGATGGTTCATTCTCAGCGTGTCCTTAGTACTCAGAAGCACAAGTCTGTTTTTCTTGTCACTGCTCATCACAGCAGAATACCGGTGTCCTTTGTCATGATAGTAAACTGAATGTGTTCAAGGTTTTAGGATCCTGGTGAAGGAAGCAGCTGTCAAAAAGATAAAAAGATTTTTTTTCTTTCTTTTTCACCATTACTTCAATGCATCTAATGGGATTTTATTTTCTAGACTAACACAAAGTTTTGCACTTGTAGTACCAGTTTCAATTGCCGTTTCAGACGTGAAATTCATCTAGAATAGGAAAGGACAATTATTTTTTTCCAAACGGGGCACATGGAAAACTTATATAATATTAGGGGATCGTTTCCACAAAACAGTGATTAGAACCCTCAGCAACATTTAATTGACTTAATGTAATATATTAAACTGTCACCTAAACAGTACATCAAACAAGGGTAGAGAAAAAAATGTTTACTCTATTTAAAGCTGCAGTATGTAACTTTTATACATTTATTTTTGTTTCATTTATTAAAGCTGTGTAGTGTAAGACATATAATTTAAGAACAAATCAAGCTGATCTGGCTCCTCCTAGTGGTCCTATTGTCATTTGCAGTTGCATAAATGCATCTCCTCAATGTCAATCAAGCTCGTGTACTCTCCCCCCTTTCAGTGAGTATTGTTATTCCAGCTCAAGATTCCAGCACCATTTTGTGCTGCAGATGTGCAAATGATGTATGCTTGTTCACATTCCCAGAACTTCCTACTGCAGCTTTAACATTTATAAAAATAATTTAGAAAATGTGAATTTAATTTCAATATTATGAGAACTTGGCTAATTTTCAAACACAAACATCACATCAACTTTATGGAAATGAGCAATAACTGCACCCCATGAGTTTTTATTGGCTAACCTCAATTCTTTGAGTTCAGTGAGAGCACTTAGTTCATTTATTAGTTCTCACAGCTGTCTGGTAGTCTATGCCACTATGTTCACCGTCATGCTCCTTCAACAGCAAAGCAAACTGTCTGTGACTCAATGCTTTTGACCTGATAAAATTTGCTATTTTAGTTACAACATGGCTAGGTTTTGGCACAGATTTTCACATCTCCTGATGAATGACACGATGCAAAAAGATCAGCTTCTGTTCCGTCACTTTAACGTGCATCAGTTTTAAAAGTCCGACATTTTTTCCCCCATCAGATTTGGACAGTCATCAGTTGCAACATCTACCAGTTTGTCTGCATTTTCCTCTGAACAAAAAACTCCCTGTTGCAATTTTTCATCTCAGGATGAGTGAAGTATTGCAAAAAAAATTCTCGTTGCATTCTCAGTTTAGCTAGTAAGTCTTCTGATTTGTATGCTATCTGAGCATCTATCGAACAATCTGTGATATAAATAAAGTAAACTGAATTGAAATTTGTGTACTTTTTTAGTTGCTCTCATTAGGTGAGTTAAATTTTAATAATTTAACACTGCTAACCACACGGCTTTGGGGTTGATTTCAAGTATTTAGAAATAGATGCTTTGTTAGAAACTGCAGAAGATTATTATGCCCTCTGAAAAAATACAATTCATACAAAACTTTACATTCATCTTAATATTCTTTTTAAAGTTATCTGGCACTGGTGACCATTATTGACCTTTATCAGACAGGAAATAGACAAAGAGGAATGGGAAGACATCCAGCAAAAGGTCTCAAGGTCAGGAATCAAACCCAGGATGGCCACGTCAGGACAATAGCCTCTGGATATGGTGCAACTTGCTTCCCCCACAGGACAATGCTGCCATCACCAGGGTTCAGTGTGATATTAAATAGATGGTGAATAGTTGGCATATTTGTGAGATGCCACATTATACGTCTTCCTATAAAAAGATTATCGCATCCGAGATGTAAATTTCTGCATCTTATCCACTCCATGAGCTTTGTTGTGGATATTCTAAGAGAGCTGTGGGTTTTTAAAAATTCTGGAAGTTGGCAATTTTTTTACTCATAAAACAAACATCTAAAATATTTCTACTCTGACTAAATAACACAAAGGCAGGGCATTTCCAATGACAGTTGCTTGTATTAGATTTATTTGGGGTATTGCACGGGGCTAATTACACACTAAATGCACATCATACTTTTTAGAGTACTATGTGAATATTTACTATGTGAATATTTACTACTTTGTGTTGGTTCATTGCATAAAATCCAAATATAGAGCATTAAGTTTTGTGTTTATAACATGAAAAAAAGTGGAAAAGTTTAAAGTACCTCATCAAGTATGTAGAGAAATGAGTTTGGCTTAGATCCGTGTGCGCACTTAAGCACTGCAAGTGCTTTCTGCAGACACAAAAACAAAATAGACAACATGAGTCCTGAAATAGATGAAAATTCAGCATTGAATATTATTTGTTAACTGCAGATGCTTAATTATAGGGGCCTTTATTTCACAACCAGCCCTGTTTCACTGCTGTGTTTTAATGCACTTCTGTCTTCATTGCTATTCTACTGCCTAATGTCTTTATCCACTGCAGCTGGCAAAAAAAAAAGTTTTGGATGCCAACTGTTTGGACTTTGTCTGTCACAAGCACTGCAGACTTGATCCATACTGCCTCAGGCATTTCAGCAAGACAGGGTGAGGCAAAACTGAGCATATCTTTACAGTGGTCATAAAGGCACAATGAAGAGACTTCTGAAGGCAGCTCTATGTCAGCTGGCAGCTGCTGTTGGTTCCATCGGGCGCAAGTTACGGGGAAGCACAATAAACAACAGCATGAGAAACAAAGTATGCATCTGTGCTTCTGTTTGAGTGATCACTTCTGTGCACATGCGTTAAGAAAAGCTCATTTAGATTTACGCACCTCCAGAGCTGCATTTAGTATGAACAACTGTGGACTAGAATGGCATGTTGAGTGAAACATAAACGTTGCAGATTCATATTTTCCAAATGAACAGTGCATGACCTCTGCCACAAAGACCATGGAGTTAAAAAAGATTGAAAATGTTTCCAAATTAACACGTAATCTGAGCATTTCCAGTTTATCAGCCATGAGTTGGTTTAGAAGGATCGCTGCTTTCTGTCGAGGTAAGAGTCAGTGATCAGGAAAATCTGATTTTACGATGACTGTTTTCATATTCTGCCTCTTGCAGGTAATGAAGTGGATGTTAATTCTCAACTGTACAGGTGACTTGATCACATGCGATTGTTGCACAAGTTTGCCGTGGCCTTCGTATAGCTGACAAATTCACTGCACACATATATCTCTCTGTACCACGTTGCCTTCAGCTCAAATTAATTACTGAAACACTGGTTTCATCTTCATTATCTTGAAATCTAATGGTGACAGACTAGGCCTGGCTGTCTGGGGCGAAAGCCCCGAAGGCTTTCTGGAAACTAATAAAGCTCAGGACACAAGAAATATATTAATACAAGCTGCTATATTATGAAGATACAATAAGTCTATGAATGTTTAATTTGAAAACATGAAATGTTGGCTCAAAATTAAACTGAGAGTATGTTTGTGTTTCCTTGCATTTCATCCAAGAAATATTTCACAAAAACTATTAACATGATTCATTGTTGTAAATGATGTGTTGGATTTGGAACTTTTCTAAATAGCTACTTGGAATAAAAGTAGATTTTAATTTATCTATTTTACTTATGTTGTCTTTATATCTTTCATGTAATTATAATCTCATTTAATAATCCGTATTTACATATTTTTTCATGTTTTATTTATTGTGTATTAGCATCATAAGTAAGACTAATTTCTTCACATTTTCATGCCAACGTTAATTCTGTGCAGCACATTTTAGCTTAGTTTTTGTTCTGATAATTATTTCTTTGTTGAACATAAAGGAGATGAAATTGCCTCTGTGACAACAAGAGTGTGTGTAGGTGTGTTACAAAGACCAGGCGATCTACATCATGTTTATAAAAGTTATTTCCCAATATTTCTTCCCCACTGGAACACTTTCAGCAAAAAGAAGAAAATGAAAACACAAAGAATTTTAGTCATAAAAATATAGAATTTCCAGGACCTTCAGGAAGTAATTCATGAAACTCTCCATTTGCCATTGACCTGTGTATAGCAATCATTCAACCTTGTGGTCATTATTTGTCTTCACAAAAGACTAAAAAAGGTAATTCACAGGCATTAAAGGAACAGACAAAAAAAGAAAATGGGAAAGTAGAGCAAATGATGGGTCAAATGATCAGTAACATTATTGATCTGGAGGGTGGAGAAGGAAGAGCAGAAATAAGTACAAAGAGAAAAAGAAAAAAGAAAAAAATGAGCATTTCTGTGTTGAATAGGTCATAATAATCCTATCTCCAATGTGGAGATATAAAAACATCTCCAACATAGGAGGACTGTCTGTTATCTTCAGGGTTATGTATTCAAAACACTTAGTAAACGCACTTTACATGCTACATTTTGTCCACAAGGGACTTCATAAGACTTGGAATATGGAGGCAACAATCGTTTTGCTTGAATAATTTTAAAAGATTAAAATTAACCAATAAAATGTAGTCTGTGCGGTAATTTTTTTAAAATAAAATGACAAAACAATTTGAAAATGTATTAAGATTTGAAATTTTCATCTAAATATAATAGCCAACACTATTGCTGGCTACAAACTAAATTGATGATTATGGCGTTATTGCAAATATAGCTCTATTACATTGAGACAGTTTTTGCCACATTTGTTCTTCTGAAATGTATAGGCACATATTGTATGGAACTAAAAATATCTATGACTTATCAGTCAGTTTAAAACTAATATCGAAACTTTCTTTTTATTGTGTCTTGTTAATTTAATTTAATGTTTCAAATAAAGTTATACACAGTCTATTACATTAGACACTGAATAACTCAAAGTACAATTAAGCTCCAGGTTTTTTCTGCAATCTGTTTCCAGCTCCATTTTAAGAGTCTATGCAGAAATATAATTATACAAATGTCTTTTTCTCATTTTAAAACAATTATTAGTTGAAGGAAGACAAAAAAATAAGTCAGTTCACCAGTTTCCATTTTTTTTGTTTTCCTTTGAAAAGAAAGCTGCATGAAGGCAAGCCTAAAATTGTTCAAAATTAATCTTTAAATCATAACTGTACTTTTTCAAAGTATAATGTGTGCTGGTAACTTTAACTCTACTTTATGAGATTGGGAACCATAAATCACAATTTGTTTGTAGTTTACGGCTATTTGCACAAAACCTTGTGAAGGAGCTTCTGTAGAAGAATCGAATTGGATAAAAACCTTGAGACAGTGACTCATTCTATATATTTACAAAGAATGCAAACATCCCTTTGTTAACTATCATTTGCCAAAAATATTCAATGATGCTCACTAACTGCATCAGTAATTAAACACCATGCAGAGTTTGTCTTCTCTGTTTGGTGCTAGATTGTGCTGGAGTCAAGAGCAAATTGGAGGAAAGGTTTGGTTTGTACAGCAATTATGTTATTGATTGGACACCAGCACCTCCAGCATATTGTAGCCGCACAAATGCAGCCAGGAGAAGCATTGCTACAAAAAAAATCAGATACACAACTACAGTCACTTGGAGACGTTTCATGCTGCTCATACTTTAAAGGAGGATTACAAGGACATGAACATTAAAACGTGTTGTATGCATGCAACCCTTTCTGAAGTGTTGCAAGAGTAGAAATGTAATTCTCTGCATTGAAAAGGGCAGTCAAATTACACGCACAAGCTGTACTGATAGCACATTTTACATTTTTCAACCATGTACTACACTGTACGTAATGGGTTTTTGATTTTAAAGGCCAACATAAAGTAGAACACAATTGTGAAAGTGAAAGGAAATCCATACATGGTTTTCATTTTTACAAAAATAATACAATAAAATATGACAACTGTGCACTTGCTTGTGCTCAGTGAACCCGAGTCAGGAATCACCCGAGTCAGGTTTTATGGTAGATCTTTACCATCATTGTGGATCTGGAAGCTGGGATTTGTTGACTTCATCAGACTGAAACAAAGTTAATGTAAATGCACACCACTCTTTCCAAATATTACTTAGTGAAAAATTTGTTTGTATACAAATCCACAATTCACCTTTCAAATTTTAACTTAATTAAATAAAAACATCATGTTTTCCTTTAATGATTATGTGCTAGTTTGTGTTCATCTGTTACATTCTTAATAAAAGGCACAAGTTTCTTTGTACAATCATAACATGTGAAAATGTGAAATGTTATATGAAGATAAAAGCCCTACAAGGGCACAAAATGCTACATTGCTTCCGCACTCACATTTACACAAGATGGAATAAAGACTTTATCAAGAATAAAAGAAAAACAAGTGTGCAAAAGTCTGTTGTTGACCGATGATGTGGAGTGGTTTTAAGTGGAGGGTTTAAAGTGAAAAAGGCCTGAGAGTTTTATGCCATGTATTAAAAAAAAGAAAGCAAAGACACAATGAAAGAAGTTGAATCCACGACTGCTCCATCTCATCTTAAGAAACACTACACCTGCCATGCAGCCCAGAAATCGCAAAAAATCAGGACAAAACATTGAAGTAATGTCTATCTGACAGAATTCCCTCGGGCCTCAGTGGCGTCTGGAACTGTACGAAGACACAGAGTAGAGTAGAGAGAGGGAGGGGTTTTTTTTGGCTAAAAACGGTGCCTCTGTCAACTTACTCTGAAATGTTATACAGAGAGGACAGTAAATAACTGTTTTATCCAATTCAAGGGAAATGCACAACAGAGTGCTTACAACATGATTAGAAGATAGCCACTTTAAAAGGCAAATGTATTACCACAATTCTGATTCATAGAAATTATCAATGAAACAAGAAATCCAGCACTGATGAGAAAATTTGTACCTGCAGTGATGCAAATCACAGTGGTTATAGCACATGCCATACTCAGCACTCTGATATAAGTGTTATAATATTCAGCCAATAAGATTCAGATTCTGGTTTGTCACTTGAAATTAGTTGTATTTTTTATGAGTGCCACACAGCTCAGAAAACAGGTGCACAACATACATGTGCTGTAGTTCTCAGAGCAGCTGTCCCAAGTTCAGTTTCCCAACCCCGGACCATTTTCTGCATGTCTTCGCCTTCTTTCTCTGCAACTTCTTTGTGTCAAGCTACTAATAAATAAAGGCCACTAGAGGTACAAAACCTTTAAAAAATAAAATTATTGTTTTCTTTATCAAATGACCTAATAACAAAATGAAACATTCCTTTCAAAATGTTCAGGATCAAAGACTAGAAAAAATAATACTAGCCCATTTCCAAAGAAAAACAATAAAGTAACTTTAGAAACCCATGAATTTTATCCATTCATCCATTATGTATACCAGTTTATCCTTGCAGGGCAGAGAAGTCCCATTGTCTACACACTGGATAGGTTGTCTGCTCATCACAAGACAACACAGAGACCAGGAAGACAAACTGCACTCAGTCCTAATGATACCAATTAAAAATACAGTCATGCTTTTGGACAATAAGAGGAAACTAGAATGCCTGGAGTAAATCCACAAAAGCGCAAGAAAAGCATGCAACTCCATACAAGAAGAACCCCACCTGAGATTTGACCAATCTTTGCCGTGAGGTCCACCCACCTGGATGCTTTTTATGAAATATTACAAAACTCCTTCCAAGAGGCTCTATCTGAAACATTTACTCTCATTTACATCTTCATAGAGCAGTCAAGCCTCTTTTTGCAACATCAGAAAACCGAAGGTCTTGGATTTAGACAATGTCCTACAGAAAAACATGTTTTCACTTTCTCTATAAAAATCATTGACAGAAACTTTAGTGCGACTATGCTTTTCTTTTAACAACTGTTCATGATGCGTTTAAAATAACGAGTGAATCATTTAAAAAAACATTGTCTTTGCTAGCTGAGATTAATAATTTAAGCTCTAGTACTGTGTTGGGATTCAACACTGTGCTGTCTTTTGTCACTGTGGAATGTGACTATAAGCTGGAACTATAATATAACTATAAAGACCAAAAAAAGCTAAGCTGTTTGTGGAAGTCTGCCACGGACTCTGTGGAGTTAGACGAAGAAAGGCCCAGACAGCGCTGAGCTCTGTTGAGCCACAGCAGAAAACAGTGCAAAAAAGTTGAAGCATTCAAAGTACCAAAAAGACAATAGTTACATTTTATGTGCAATATTTTCTCTAGACGTAAACAAGCTGCAGTGAGACTACCAGGAAAAGAAAAGAAAAAGCATGGAAAAGGAAATTAGGAGAAGATGCTGTGATTCAGAAAGCAATTTGGGGCTTGTGAAATATTTCTTTTCACATTGAAAATCTGTTTTCTGCTCATTTCAGAGCCGTTTTATGTATAGACCTGTGTGTACTGGCTAAGTAATGGTCATACAGCACTGGCGTCAGAGGAAAAGATTTTTCAACTTTGATCACAGTTCATTTCCAAAGATGCACTCTGCGCTCCACTTATGATCAACACAACATAATAACATTGTTATTCACGTGTTGCACATTGTATGATATGGACAAATGAGCTTCCAGAAGTTAGCACACTATTTCTGGAATGAAAGGCATACAGGAGTTTGTTGAGTCACTTCAGACTCTTGGTACCAATATTTATTTAAAGCATGACCAGGCCTTTGAGCATGTCATGAATCGTTCCTAATTTTTGTAAAACATAAAAAAAAAAAATCTTGAAAAACTCGTGGCCACTAGTCCTCACCTTTGTGTTCATTATTATTTGTAATAATGAACTAAATATACATAAATAAAACACTCCCCCTCCCACCTTCCCTCCGCCATGTGAAATATTAAGTTATGTCGAAAAAAAATCTTCAGATCCGATGACACATCAAAACAATTTCACTTTAAGGTTAACTAGCAAGAAAATGGATGGATGGATGGATGGGTTAACTAGCATGCTGCTTAACAGTGTAATGCTATGCATCTTAAATTTGTTAACGTTTCCATTACAAAACTAAAAACACAACTAAATGACTCACTGTTAAATGAACATTTTTATATAAATCAGACCCAGTTGAAGCAATGATGTGAAATGCTAAAATAAAACTGTTAACAATATGTTTCATATTTTATAATATGGTTCACTCTCCATTATTGGTCTTGCTAAAATTAAATGCTGACTTGACTGGAGAAAAATATTTTGGTCAGTGTTAAAGGAGAAACTGTTATAAAAGAAATATCTCCAGTCTGTCTTTAAATTTCCGTAATGTATGGCATATATCACAATCAGAATCATCTCAGCATGTCATAAATTACCATTGCGTGGAGAAAAAAATGCCTGCACAGTTGAGGCTTTGTCTCAGTAGGTCACTCCAGACGTCCTATGGTCTCTGTGTCCATAAAGCTGCATGTTAGCATGTGTTCTCTATCTTCTTCATCTGTACATCTGTCCATCTGTCTATTTATCACCCTCCTTCTCTCGGAGGAGATGGTAATGGGATCTTAGCAGAAGTCTGATTAAAAGGACACTTCCTCCTCTGAGACCACCAGACCGTATCACTTTTTTCTTCTTTTTTCTTCCTCAGAGCAGCAGAAACCTTGGATTTTGAAGCATCGTGGCCCAATAGGAAGCTCATGCAGTGAAGGCTAATTAAATTAGGCAAAGTGAACCTAAAGCCTTTATCTCAATTCTATCATCAAAGAAAGAGTAAAGATAATTAAAAAAAAAAGACAAGAAATGTGAAACATACAACCTGGAGTTATGAATTGCTTCATGTTACATGTTACCACTGAGATATATTCTAGAGTCACTTGGGGAAGGAAAAAGAAAACGTATTATTGCTTTAAGGAGTCAAAGAGTTTATGGCATGATGTCGATCAGATATAACAAAAAATATTTTGGACATTTGCAACTTTTTATTATCAGCTCGTCTTTTTTTTTGTTTGCCTTTTGGTTGATAGATATGGAAATGCCAAATTATGTACATGGACAAGTATCAGAGAGAAAATGTTATTTTAAATACAATCCTTACACTCATCTAAAAATCTGCCATCAGTGGAGACTTGATTATTGCTTTACTGATTACACTTCAAAGGATTCTGTACAAACATCCTGAAAATACAGTGAGAAAACAACCAAAGTTAAGATGATAATGTATAATTTAATTTCCAATACAGCCATATTATTGTAGTTTCTAGACAAAGGTCAACAGAATGACTTTGTTTTATATACACTTTTGACTGTCTATGTGCTTAAATAAAGTTATTATATAAAGTTATTATTTTTGTGCTTCACACCATGTTGTTTTTTTTTTCCAATTATTTATCATTGCTCTATTTTATATGGTCAACATTCTTTGATACACTAGTTTGTTTGTTTTTTAGAAACTCAGGGGGTTGAGGATAAAATACCCAGAACTATTTTCTCACTCGTAAGTATTTAATTGAAACTTAAATATCAATAGAAGATTAATAAAAACATATAACTATTTTCCATTTCAAATAGAAAAATACGCCTTTATCTGTTGCACAGCCATTTCAATAATTCAGTCTGTCACTGTACATGTTGAAAGAGGAAATTAAAAAACTACTGCAGTGGGCCAAAGAGCAAGTAGAGAAAATGAATGTTTATTAACAGATTTAATTTGCTTTTGAGGTGAATTAAACTTCAGTCGTTTAAAAAAAACAACATTTCAAAAAATTTGTCAATTTTTGATTGCTTATTAATGATTTCCAAGTATTGCGCTTGTGTATCACGGTGCATTAGGTTAGCAGAAGTTATGACATCAGTCGCGGAATAGAAGAAAGTTCATTTCTGCTTTTGTTCAACAGGCCAAAGTTGGAAAACCAGAGTAAAGCAGGAAGAAAGAAAAAATAAGGAGGGGGGAAAAGCCTCTCATCCTCATTATGTAAACGAGGTGCATGACTGTTCAGTGGGTCCCTCGAGAGTTAATTACCAGTGGCTTCTCAGCCTAATTGGCTGAAACTAAAGAATTTGCCATTTCTTATTCCCATGCTCCCTTTCCCCTCATCCCCTCTCTCTCTTTTTCTGTATTTCTCTTTGTTTCTTTCCCTTTCTCACAAGCACATTTTCTATCTTTCACTTTTCAACCTGTTTTCTTGTTTGCCCCTCTCCTCCTCCACAGAACTGGCCTTCCAGCTTAGCTTCATGCCAGCTAAAAGCTGGCTCTGATGCTTAATTTGAGCATCTGCTCCAGCTGGCAGGATAAGAAGATTTTTACATTGCTAATTCCAGCTATTTGGCTAGACTAATCACTACTAGATAAAGAAGAGAACGGGGTTGCCCATCACTTAGAAACAAAAAACAGATACCAAGAACTGGCGTCTCATCTTTCTAAATGGATGCAAATTAAATTCATAAAGATGGGGATAACAAGTTGGAAATAAGAATAAAAGTGGGCAACACTGTGGGGAAATGTTAATAAATCAAGAAAGGCAGAAGGAAGAACGTGGGGATCCAGAAGGCTTTGATTTTTTTGGAAAGGCAAAGTAACCGTAAGAGCTTACTGTGTGTCTGTGTCCTCACTTTCATATTTATTTTACAAGTTTGTTTTTTTGTTTTAGATCATTTGTTTCTATGAGCACTTGGGAGAAAAAGGGAAGAAAAACATATTTGAGAATGTGATTTAGGAGATGAAAATACAGATGCACAGAGGTGTGAAAAGTGTTTGCTCCCTTCCTGATTTTCTACATTTTGCATGTTGTCCACTTGTGTCTCAGAATATTAAACCAATTTAAATAATTATAATAAATAATAAGTAACTACAAGTAAATACTAAATGCAGTTGCCAACAGCCTTTTTAAGGTCACAACACAGCATTTCAACAGGAATTCTGGTCAAGATTTGACTAGGCCACTCAAAGAAGTTCATTTAGTTTGTTTGTTTTTCAGTCATTCAGAGGTGTACTTGCTGCTGCACTTTGTATTGTTGTCCTGCTGCATAATCCAAGATGGTTTCAGCTTGAGATCACAAACAGATGAATTTCACACCACAGCAACACTAAAGCTAAAGCTGCGAGCTTGAAAGTCCACAGCTTTCAAAACTGGGAGTCATGTGAATAAAACCTCTAAACAATTAAAGAAAAATATGTTTTTTAGATCTCAAGAAAGAAACAAATTATAAAATCAATTTGTATGTAAGAGATGTTTACTTTTTCCATTCAGAGTTGTGGAAATCATCTACAACAGGATGTTCATCTGACAAGCTGTTAACCCTTCACCAGTCAGAGGATCCACTTTCTTTATTTACACCGTGATATGAGATTTGCCTACTAAAGGAATTTTCACCAAATTATGGATTAATTTTTGTTCAATTTGCAACATTGCAAATAAACGTTTACTGGTCTAACTCATTTTTTTGGATTATTGATTATTTGATTATCTAGCATGTAAGTAAAAGATTTTGGACAGAAACAACAATGATAATTTACATGATGTAAACATCCTAGTAAATGGAGAAAACATTTTCAGTTTCATGTCATACATTTAGATAAATGAAAGGTAAAAATGATTAAAAATTGAAAAATTTCTTTTTTTTTTTTTAATTGGGGATGAAAATATTTAAATGGGAACCCACTACGGAACAAAGAGCAGAACTCTAGCAATTAAGTTTTCTTTTCTTTAATTCTTTTCTGATTAGTTATCCTGCAGAGAAATGATGAGTTTTTTATGTTATGCCTTTATTAAGTTAGCATCCCAATAAAAACAGTATTATGCAGTTCCGCTTTAATTTCTGTTTTGTCCACAGACACACTTTTGAGACATTGTGGAAGGTATTGTTTTTCACAGTTAATATAGTGGAGCAAAAGCAAGTAATCATTCCTGGTTGGGGGAAAGGTACAGATAACAGCAAAACAAATAACAAAAGATGCAAAATGATTTTTAAAAAGAAAAATAAAATAGTCAGACTAAACACAGTTGGACATCAGTCAATTTGATGTTCCTCTATTTTCCTTAGAAAATAGACATCCAAACAAAAACACAAAAGGACTTACACCACTTTTGTATTATATAAACGGTGATCAGGCCACGCCAGTGTTGTGGACCAGATATGATTAGCTGTGCTTGTTGTTCAAAAGCCCAGCACATATTCTAGTTACTCCGTGCAAGCATATCTACACATTCACAGCTGTGTGTTTAAAGATAAACTGCTATATTCCGCATGCAGAGAAACGCTATTTATTCGGTGTAATGAGCAGATATTAAGGAGAAAATGAGAAAGTACAAAACAGAGGGACAAAGAGGAGAATAATAAAACGTGATGATAAAGGTATAAAGAGGAAGAAAAATGAGGACAATAAAGTTATAAAATAGTCAGTTTTGTTTATTTTTTGTTCTCTTTCTCAATTAAAAGAAAGATCATTAGGGATTTCTCCATCAAAAAAAGCATAGAAACAGTGTCAAATTTATTTCAGCTGTAGAACAAACTTAAATACTTATATGTAAGAGAAATCAAGAGTTTTAAAAAAATGGTTTCGTGTTCGGCATAATACAGATGCATTTGTGCAGAAATGGAAGGCAAGTTTTAGGAAAATATGAGCCGCTTAAACTTAAATCTGTTTAATTTAGATTTATTTTTCTCTTTTGTGAATGAAAAAAGTGATGATAAAGGTCTCTCTCTGGTTCAAACCAGAGAGAGACATTGATGAGTATGTTTTTAAACCATGAATTCTGCTGGTTGAGGACTTGAAATTGGAGTGTGTATTGTTTTAAGAAATGTGTCTACAATGCAGATTGTGCATGGAATATTTGGTTCATCCTTTCAGCAACAATAATCAAGTAGGCACACCTTCATATGACCACCTGCATGAACCATTAAGCCAAAGCAGGATGGATCCACACTTTCATGTTGTCTACAGCAAATTCTGATTCCACCATCTGTGTGTGACAGCATGAAAAGTAAACGGAAACAGAAAATACTAAAATTTAAGCACTTCATTTTTACTGACCTTTTCTCAAATTAGAAAATAAACATGTTGACAGTGCCCTTGGTATTAATTTCATGAGTACATATACCTGTCTTTATACGTCTATATATGTCTTTATACATGCTTATTTTGGAGTAAATTTTGGAGTAAATCTGATACCCTGGTATCCTGAGGAGTAGAGCTTCCTAGATGGTTCTGGTTACAAAAGTGATGTTCAGTTCAAGGATGTTTCCTCTAAGATCTAATGAAAATAAATTTGTCCCCTCTTTTTGCCTCCTAAGAGCCAGGAG
Organism: Micropoecilia bifurca; assembly: GCA_903067075.1. NCBI lineage: Eukaryota > Metazoa > Chordata > Actinopteri > Cyprinodontiformes > Poeciliidae > Micropoecilia > Micropoecilia bifurca. The sequence goes on along the minus strand of CAEGAF010093715.1, from coordinate 37,623 downwards.
GAGGGTCTTAGCGCTGTCAATCAATCTCAGACCCCTGATCTCCACTACACCACAGCTGGCACAACCAGTCATGAATCCTCAGGCTAGGCATGAACATCAATGATGGCAGATAAATGATTTTCCAGAAATTACAAGTTGCTTCTCCACCATTAGCACATTTAGCAGTGAGTATACGAGAATGTTTGACAATGCTAAGAACTTTCTACTGGCTCTGATTGGATGTCTTTGGTCTGCATGACTCAGGAGTGGTGAATTTCTTCAGAGGGCAATAGCAGCTCAGGGAAGAGTTGGGGGATATCAATCTTGTCACAGATTATCTGGCTCATATGATACTGTCACAACATAGTCACAGTTTTAGTCACAAATGTAAAAACTCATTTTTATAAAAGTTACACACTGCACCTCTGGCAAAATACAGACGCGCAATACATATTTTTAGTACTGGTGAAACCAGATAGCCGACAAACAATGAAGCTGTGTGAGGACCGGAGAACTAATAAGCCAGCAAATGACAAAGGAATTTATTAATACTTCTCTCCTACGACTTTGGAAAATAGTCACTGCTTCTTAAACATAAAAGCCGTCATTTTGCACAGCAAAACCCAGCAGATAGCCAAATCTTCAATTCTACACTGACAAAGCTCTGCACAGCAAAGGCTGTGCCAAATTCTATGGATACCAAGCATGCAGCCAATACGCAACTGGGCGTATTTGACTTATCAGAGCTAAGCCTTCTTTTGTTAAATGATTGATGATTTTTTTAGTTGGTCTTAAAGTTTATTGTTTTCGCAAAGTCTTACACGTACCAGAACCTTTACACAAACATTTTGTTCCCGACATGACTCTGCTTGCCAGTAAAAACTACAAGTGTAATTTAACACTTTAGATGTAAGTAGAACCAGGGAGAAGAGAAAAAAAGCACAAGTCATACAGAGAAGTAAATTGGACACAAGAAAAAAAAACTTTACATTTTGAAATTAAAGCAAAAGCACTTAGAGAAAGTATTTGTTCCTCTTGAATTTGCTTTACATTTTGTCTCATTGCAACCACAAACCTGTATGTTACTGGGATTTTATGTGCCAACACAAACTTTCACATAAATAGAAAAAATGTTATTAAATGTTTTTGCAAAACATTAATCCATAATTCAAAAAGAAGTGATGCAAACCTATCAAGAAATCTACCTGAGCAGACGGGCCAAGAAAGATGAGCATGAATCAGACAAGCAACCATAACCAGGGTTACCATGCTCTATCTAAGTAAATGCACAGATATCTGTGGCTGTAACATAAATACTTTAACTGAACTATGTAAATTGCATAAACATTTTTAGTAATTTAGAAGATAAAATTATGCTGCCGAACTTAGAGCAGGATATGAATCATTGGTCTTTATGCAAATTTGATAGGCTTCCATAAGGCATGATACACAAGTTACTTTTAGGATGTCTCAGCCGTCTCCGAGTTGTGATCCTGCTATGCAGTTGCATGCCCTCCTGTTTTTCCTCTTCTCTTTTTCTGTAACTTTGCCTCTTCTTCTTCCTTTCTCAAATTCTGTGGGAACTGTACCAGCACACTGGCTATCGTCTCCACCAGTGATAGAGGCTGGCACTCTGAAGCTGACACCTCTCTTCCATCGCCCTCACACGCCACCTATTACAGCGATTAACAATGCTGTCAGTCTGAGTACTCCCAGCCCCACAGCCCTCCACACATCACTTCTCAACGCCACTGTCCCCCTCTCCTGCATCCCAAAGGGGTTTTTATGATCGACGGACTGAGCGTTCTTATGAGTTGGGAGGAAATTGATGCTGACGGAGGTAGGAAGTGGAAGTTTCTCAACATCTGAATGGGAAAGGCAACACATCTTGGGAGAAGTGAAGAGGCACTGTTACTGTCACTTTCTGCCGATAGTCTGATGATACAGTATGGACGGAAGTGATGATTTATGTTGTCATCGACTGTCTGCTGGGCTGAATAGGCATGTCACGGCAACAAATGAAACGATGCGAGAAAGTTGTACACATATATTTACCTACATTTTCTGAGGTGTATACCAAAATGTTTACTCAAGTAAAAGCAGAACTACTTTAATAAATTATTGTGCACGTAAAAAGTAGCATAACTGACCAACAAAGCTCGATTTGCACTGCATCTCCAGTACATCATAAAATCCTTTCATACGTAACCTAGTGTGGAATTTGGGATGAAAATGGGTAGACGGAAGGGTAGAGGGATGGATGGAGGGATAATGATGCTTTTGTAGAAACAAGTATCACCAAACATAAACATAAGCCGTTTGTGTTTGGTGCCTTTCTGATTAAAAAATGTCGGTTCTTGACTCAGTAAAGTTTAGGGCATTAAAGCCTAAGGTTTCTAGAACAAAACTGAAGATAAAGACATTTTATTTATTAGTAATCATCCATCCAAATCAACTAAACAATGAGTTCACAAGTGGAAGATCTGTTTTAAAGTTAAGTAGACAGTTTGGAAATGTGCCTAACAGAAAATCGGAGGTATCACATATGTGATCTCCTATGTGAGAAATTATCGTCTGCAAAGAAAAGCGTCAGTTCAAGATGTGGTATGCTGACAGGCCTTCACCAAAGGAGAGTAAAAGCTGACATTGAATATAATTTATCTTCAAAGAAAGGTTAAGTTTACAAGTTTGCACATTTGTGACAGCAGGTTATTGCACCTGTTTTGTTTTTTTTTACTGTCCTCCAATCAAGTGTTTGTTTTTAGGGTTAAAACTGATCAAAACGTCACATTGTTACCAATTAATTGTCCTTAATTGTGGTTTAAAAATATGCATATGGGATTCTTATTGTTTTTACAACTTAAAATAATTTTTTAATGGGCTGTATACTTTTTTGAGGGAATGTATATAAACCACACAAAAATGCATACATAAAACAGATGGATAGAGAGACAGGGAGGTTTTTTCTTTTTCCTCCTGAGAAAAGAACCCAACATTAGCACTACATTAGGCCTAATTGTGCTTTCTGCAGAGAAACTACTTGCATCTCTGTGTGCACCATATTTTAGGTTGAAATTACACTCAAATTTTCTTTACCCCTTTTTGTTAAAGCATCTGCTCCGGCACATCATTAATCCCCGTTACTGGACCAAAGAAGCACTAAAATAAAGGACCATCTAGGAACCTTTGATCTTTTGTTCTTGCTTATGCCATTAGTGTGAAGAGCCACAGACAGTGGCTCACTGCCAGGGGTTTGTTAGATCTAAGCTAACAAGGATGGCTCAGGTAGTCCTAATAGAATCTTTCCTGCCCTTATCTGTATTGACTTCAAACAGTGTGGGAAGCACGAATGGAAAACAGTCGGGGTTTAATTCCGGGGGTGAGGTTGAAGCGTAGTCACAGGTTTGGGCTTTTACCACAGGCACGGCTACGGAGCCCTTTCTTCACTGTTCAGATCAAAGTTAATTCCCCTCTTAATTAAGATTAAATTGGATGAGAGCCAGCAGAGACTTGCTTTTGTTTGTCTTTGTGCCAAACATTGCAAGCTGCATCTCAGGGTGAGGGTGCATCGGTGAGTGGAACAATTTCTTGTAACTTTTACTCATAAGAAATATATCAGTACATCCTCTTAAATAATTTGTGAAAAAAAAAACACAAGCGTATCAAAGGTGCTTCTTTGATCTCCCATGATGACCAATCTTTCTACATGTGGACACCCAATGCCCTGTAATGAGACTTGTTCTGCTAAGGCTTTTTCATGGCTGTGTCCCTTGTTGTGATGCTAATAAGCCCTTGTTACCACATATACACCCCTTAATTGTCCTCTTTGATCATGTGCTAATTCTGCTAATTAGCAGCCCAATTTTCAAAAGTTAAACATTTTGCCTTCACACCCAAGGATGGCATTCTGTGAGCATATCCACAAATGAAGAGATAAGACAAAATTGTCCTGGTCCAGGCTGAATCAGGCGACTTTTTTTGAACAACACAATAAAACAACACATTTTGCCACTGTGTTGCTTCACCAATTTAGTTACATATTTAGGACCCAAATGCACGCACAATTCAGCAGTTGAGCAGCAAGCTAACATAACATCATGCTCCTGACAAATGCTAATTATTTCTGCCCAAATGCTTTGGTTTCCAATTGTTGCATACACACATTATGCACACGCATAGACAAATAAGTGTACTGTGTGAGCAAGTTAAGTTTTAAACATGGGAGCAAAGAGTCACTGAAAGAAACAAGAAAGCAACCACTTTGCCCATCGATTTCTTTGCTGTGCTCCATCACACATAATTCTTAATAAGCATGTATATATGTGTGGCCAAAATAGCTTAGAGTAATATGTCTCAGTATCTGTATTTTTTCTTCAAGAATTTAAGGTGAGCTTTCGGTTTTGGCTTTTTACTTTCTCATGCATCAAAAGTTTTTTTGTTTTTTTTATAGGAATGAACTCCACTTCAATACAACAATAATTATGTCATAATCTAAAACTGTTAGATGGATGCTCTTCTTCAGGCAATTGTCCAGACCACCAATGATCATTAAAATTGTCTGGTCCAAAAACACACCGTAAAAACCTCTAGAAATCTGTAAACATAAAAACTGTGGTAAACATACACCATTTTGGTAAAGGCAGTCAATACAATCTCTATATTAAAAATTATTTTTAAGTTATATTCTTTATTAGCATGTAGTTTATTTTAATCTGACAATGATCAAAAGTGTGTTAGCTTTAGAAATGTTCCATTTATTTCATATGTTTCCATGCAAATACTTACAAATTCAAAGGGAAACTACATTGACTAAACTGTGTCACTGTTGCTTTAATCAATTTCAGTATTTATTTATTTTTCTTTTTTGCACGTAAACATAAGTAGTCCTCCAAAATGTAAGTTACCCTGAAATGCATTCAGTCACAAAGAAACCAACAACATGACTTTTTGGATAAACAACTGTTATTGTTTATCCCCAAAAAAGCAAATATGATGGGAGTCCTGGGCCTCTTTGCAGACATAGAACAACCCACATGCGCACAGTCCTCCCTTAAACCTTCTGGCCCTTTCAAACATCAACTCTCACATCTGCCAATTGGCTGGATTTTTGCTTTAACAAAGCATCCACTGCTGAAACAACAGTAGCTACAGTATCAAGAATGATACAACAAACAAATCAATTTCAACATGTTGTAAATGTTAAGACATGTTTGTTTGCTAAAAAAGAGACAATAACACCGGAAAAATAAGTCTGGATTTGTAAATTTCCTATTACTGAGCAAAGATGTTCAGAGTGAGCTGAAAGATCATATATTAGTTTATTTTCTTGAAAGCATTTCCTAGTGTTCAGTATGCACTGCACTGAGCTGGGTAAATTAATCTTCTTTCACTTTAGTCTTGCTAGACTTTCACAGTTTACTGCCATGACAATGCATTCTGTCTGCATTCTTACTTATTCTCATACCACCCCAAATAAGATACCGCCTGGGGCGGTTGCCCATATCATCCATATCAGAAACAGCCACTGCTTACTGCACTGAGAGATGGCATCAACAAAATTCACAAAAAAATACACATCATTCGGAATCAAAAAAGGCAAACAAAGCAAAAGATCAAATTACATTTCATACGACTAACTTTGGCCAGGCACAATCTAACTCTTTTAGGTGTCCAAAAGATGTTAGCACCATTTCGTTGTTGTGCTGCACACAAATTTTAAAATACAGCAAAATGCTACTTTCAATCCCAGTGAAACTGATTTCCTGGGATAAATGGCTAATGGTGCCAAAAAGCCCACTCAAAACTTACAAATACCCAACATGTTCAGTTGTAGTAAAAACAATTGTCTCCATGAAACCATAGTTTTTCCAGGGTGAGATTTTCTGGATCTGACTACTCACAGAGTTCATCATTACCCGATGATGCTGGTCAGAATTAAAACCAGGCATATGGTCAATGTGGGTGGAAGTGCCCCTCCCTGATTGATCCAAGCAGCCATTTAGCAGATGCACAGGGTGATGCACCGTTTTAAATGGTGCGCAAACTCTGTTTACTCAACACATTTCTGTTTGTGCTAGCTTTTAAGTTTGCTCACCAATGAACATAAAACAGACGAGGGAAATGCATGAAGCAAGCGGCAGACAAAGGATGATCCAACACACAGTCGGAATTGTCAACAAAACAACAAAAAAGCACAACATAAGATGATATACATTTGCATATAAATTACGTTTTGTCAGGTTTAATAGTTTCTTTTTAAACGTATCTTGCAAAAAAAGATGACTAAATGACAGTTAAATCTTTGGGCACGCCTACTAATTATTTTTTAATGAAAGCGGGCGTACAAATATCTAACTGATAGTTTGCCTGTAAATGTGACGTAATAAGTAATGTAAACTGAAGAATTTGCTCCGTTTGTTTTCGCATAAACATAATTTGAAATAGTAATGTTTAATGCACTTGTGAAACCCTATAAGTACAAAGAATAGCTGAAAAAAACTATTATATACATATTTTTATATTTAAAATATAAAAATATATAATTGTTTTAATGTTTAATAATCCCATAATCCCAGCAATAAATTGCTGGGATTATCTTCTGACTAAAACTAAAACGTATCTATCTATCTTTATTATGTTAGAATGAAAATTAAGTATGATTTTTTTAAACAAAAGAAAGGTTCATTTTCAAACTACAATAGACAAAAATTCAGATTTGACTCCTTCAATCCTGAGAGACAGACTTTGCTCTGGTAAGGAAAGAAAATAGCTGGCAGCAAACAAAAATCACTTTGAAAACAAGACTATTAAGACCCCTGGTCATTCTTTAAGCTGCTGAAGGTTTCTGTTTCTTCATCACACAACAGTATTTCCTAGTGTCCTAGTGCTGTGTATAAACTCATGCATTAAATAGGAAATATCAGATTATCAGAATATTAATTCATAAATAAGATATTTTGTTTTTTGATTGTGATTTAATATTTCACCAGATCTTATGAATGGAGGTCATCATTCCTTGTCTTCCACCCTTTTACAGGTATACAACTGATCCCTTCCAATGATTGTACATTTTCTAAAAAACAAAATGAGATTTTATCCTTCAGAAATATGAAAGATGGATTCACGCAATTAACCCCCAAATATAAGGTGTCTATAAAAATTGCTGTAATTTTTAGAATACTGATAATGCAGAGAAAATGGGAGGAGAGGATAAGCTAAGGCAGAATACAGTAGAGCCAGGGGATCCGATGCCTATCGGAGCATGGCCTTTTAGCGCAGTACACTGACAGAGACGCCAGTTTGACGTACAGCACCTCCCGTCTACCTCCAAGTGACATTTCTCCAGGGCAGGGAAGAGGGGACAAGTGTTAGATATAAAAGGTTGTTAGAAGGTGATAGTGTAAAATTTACAACAGGTCTTCCTTATAACATAAAAGGAATGAGGTTAAATGGCAATTATTTTTGAGATATCCCCATGTAATTTCTAAAGGTTTTGAATATAAAAGGTTTTCATTTACTAATTCAGTAGTGTAATTTTGATTTAAAACCATCTTAGCATTGTGTGTGTAAAAGACAGCTTTTTAATGCTTCTAATATGCATTTAAATACATCCACTAGGCTTTCTTTCAATACAAATTGTCTTTCTTCACCTAAAAGCAAAATGAAACACATTTTGAATTGTACATTTTAATGAGTTTTCCCAAAATTTACATTTAGCCGTTCTGTGTTATTTCTGGCAGCAGGGAATGAATTCACCTCATTGTACTTGTGAGGTTATGAAACAGACAAGATAGGAGTTTAGAGGTGAGGTGACGGCACGGGGGTGCTTGTTTATTGGCCAGCAGGTCATTAGCATCCCATCCATTAGTGGAATGCCAACCTCGCTGCCCCACTCCATCACTCAGTCCTCAGAGACAGACTGGCTGTCAGTGCCGAGAAGCAGCCAACAGGCCTTAGACACACTGAGCAAACACACCAACTGCCAATTTTTGGTGCGTCTTTATTCATCTATCTGCTGTTTGAAGTGGAAGTGGAGACGACCTGTCAGCATATGGAGAAGAAAACTACTGTAAAAGGTTGTGCAGTCGTAGAACAGCTGTGAGACTTTGACAGGAATCATCTTTATATGTTTTTAAGAAACCTGAAACGTATAAAACCAATCAGTGCATAACTAACTTTTAGGTTGTTTTTTTCTTACTACTTGATTCCGGAAAGCTGTTTAAGGTTTAAACATTTTTTTATATATATTTACAATTCTATCCAAACAATGAGCTAGTGACAGTAAGTTTGTTCCACGGAAGGGGGGTTATAATTTAAGAGGTGAAGTATATTTTAAAAAACAACATATAAGAACAACCAGGAAGAGTTTTTGTGTATCGGTGCATGGAGTAAATTTCTGGAATGGATTGAATGATGAGTTCAAAAAATGTACAACTATTAACCAGCTTAAAATACTGATTAAAACAGAGCTTATTTCAAAATATTATATGACTGTTTCATAGTCCATAAATGATATTGATGATATAAATAGCAGTGTTTAAATAATTGTACATATTTAAAAATCATGTAAAGTGGAAACAAGTTGTCTGTTTTTGATGTTCTGACAGTTAATCGATTATAAATTGATAAGTAGGATCCAGAACAACAAACTACGTATAGAAGTTGCTTGCACAGTAAATTCATTCATAATATTTGAACTTCAAAAACATGTCCCTTTTTGTGTGGGTAGTCTCATTTAATGCATTCCATGCCATTGTCATGCATTAAAAGCTGATGTTGTAGCAAGACATTTGTTCTTCTTTTCAGGTACAATAATGAAAAAGGTAGCAGATTCCTGTATTCAGCACCATGCAGTTCCCCCTAAATAAAGTTCAAACAAATGATTAAAATGTTCTTGTCACACCAAAATTCTACACTACTTTGTAGGGGTCTATCACATGAAAGCAAAAATAAAATCATGAATGTTTGCAGTGCAAAGAGAAAATCTCAAGGGGAAAAAAAAATCAAAAGGATATGAAGGCCTTTCCAAGCCACTTTGATTACGTTTACATTAGATTATTTTCTGTCTATACTCACTATTGTAGATAAACTTTAAATTAATTCACGACATGATTTCTTACATCCAGATGCACTGAGTCTGCAGCAGTGCATACAGCCTTAGTTTGCATTAACAAGCTAACAGAAGATGGAAATATTTATGGGAATAGCGGCGGTGAGCCGCCTGAATATTGGTGTAAGAAAGTAGGTGCTCTTCAGTAAGTTTCTGTTCCACTCTTCTAATCAAATCATTCAGGTGATGCCAATGTAAATGATTTATCACGCTGAACTATTTTGTCATATGCACCTGACTTCAGTGAAACAATTAATCACAGTCTGTCACTCTGACACCAAATGGCAGATGAGCTTATCAGATAAGGATATTGCTGTTGCTAACCCATTTGCCTAAATATAGTTCTCTTCCTAGTTTTGGCTCTGTGCAGAATTTAAAATTCTCTGCCACATCTTATCTTCACAGTTGCACACATGAAAAACAATGAATGAATAAAATGATTGTCATGTATATTTAATTTGTGGTTCGTGATAATAGTGCATAAACCTACACAAAAACTGGGAAATGGGAACCAAAATAATAAAAAAAAATAAAATCCTCCTGATAACACAAGGACTTGTGGAAATGTAATTTTCAGAGGGATTTTTTTTCCACGGTTTTGAAAGTCCTTTCAAACCTCTAGCATATTTGAATTCAAGCAACATTTAAAACAAACATTTCTTACTGTTGACTCTTCTTTTTTTCTTAATGTTAACAGCAAAGTTATGGCAGAAGGAGATGGCAGATGAAAGAAGGTAGAAAATACACACTCTAGTTGATTGAATCCTCTCTTATTGTTTTGTCTTTTTGCTTTGTTTAGATTTCTACATTCCTCTCTATTTTACAATAGCGCATGTGTGTACTTAGTGAGGACATAGATTGTATTGGTTGTTGCGCTGTTTAAAAAAGATTGCTGATAACAATATACACCCAGAAACTTTAAGCTGCATAGTTTGAATAAAGTAATTAAAAAGTACTCCAGTGCACACATTTATGCACAGCCAGACACCCTCCAACTGTCTTGTGTCTGGACCACCTGGCTGATGTTAAAATTGCAGCGTGCTGGTGTGTGTGTGTGTGTGTGTGTGTGTGTGTGTTTGTATAAGTCCTGGTCGGCACCAGGGAGAAAGTCAGACTAGCCTGTCAGGCCCCTGAGGGCCCTCGTTGGTTGAGTGTCCATTAGCCTGATGAGGTTTGGCAGCTCATGTTGCTGGAGTTACTGTTAAGTTTCAACCCTCCTCGTGGCTAGGCCTAATTAAACCTAGACCTCAGACCTAATTCAAAGCTAATTAGCTGTAGGGGTTAGCTACCACCACCGCAGGCTGTGATGGGTGTTGTGTAATATGTGTAGTAAGGCGTGTTAAATGGCAGTTATTCAGTGGGAGACCAGCTGAATTAAATGAACTCACCATATGCAGTTTAGATGATGTTTTTTTTAAGCAAAGCAGTTAAAAGTCTAAGCAGCAGCACGAGTGCACAGAGGTTCCTATGCTCGGAAAATCCCCGGTGAGCCCTGAATATCTAGATTTTCCAGTAGGAGTTATATCTCTAGCAAACATGGAGGGGAATGATATTATGGCGAGTAAGTCAAGAGTTTGCGCATTTTCAGTGCACAAAGAAGTCAACTGGCCCGACTGAATTTTTTGTAGAAGCTACACAATAAACTGTCCGACCCCTGGGAAAGGTCCTATGGTTTCCCATTAAGCCGTACTGACAGCTTGACATTTCCCAGGGTAGAAGGTTCTGATTCAGGTATGTTTTATTCATCCTATTGACTTTACATTGCTGCCAACCCAGACAGAGAGCAAAAGCTTGAAGTGTAGTAGGCGGCAGTGAAAGGGAGAGCGGGAGACACCTGTTGTTGTGCTTACTGCTCAGATAGCCAGGTACATCTCTGAGACAACCAGGTGACATATACACAATGCTCATCAACATGCAGACAGAGATTGGAAGATTTTGCCTGAACAGAAGGTATAGATATCCTACTTTAATAGGATGACTTCCAGCAGGCTGGTATTGTGGAAGGCATTTACTAGTAGCATTACATGCTTCTGATTCACACTTTAAGAAGCATAAATATAGCTGAATTAATTAAGCTAAACTGCAAACTGTGACTCATTAAACTTAAGTTAAAAACTTGTATTTCCTGGACATGCTGTGCCAACTCAAACTTGCATGAGGTATTTAAGCACCGACTTCATCTTCAAGCAGTTTTTCTTTAGCATTTAGAACTCCCTAAAATAGGTAAAAAGAATGCATTTGAGGGTATGACATTTCTGCTTACACTGTATATACAATAAATTATTTATGGTATTATAATTAGGCGTGATGCCATCTTGCATTGAGATTTCAAACCCCTCTAGTGGACTGAATCAATTCAGAACTTGTGTTCAGTTTAACCTGCCACCTGTCAATTAAATTAGCTGTGGCTTTACCAACAGAACATCAGCACTTTGTATCGCCTTGTTGCTGAAAATGTGCTATATAAAGTTACCTTTACCTTTACTAGCATGCCATAATCAGCTGATGCAAAACATTTATGCAAATAAATAAATATCAAAATAATTTTTCTTTAACCTCTCCTTCAGTCTGATTTTTAACTCGTTTCATCAGGGAAAAGCACTCGTTTCTTTTTTCAATGCATGCTCACTTGGGACCTTTAAATCAAAAGTACTGCACAGGGTTGCTCATCCTGTATAATTAGGGTGTGTTATATTTGTCATTTTATGTTCAAGCACAACTGCAGGTGACATCTGAACTCAGAAATTATTGTGCGGTTCATGTCCTATGAATTGCCGGACTGGATATAATTAATTACAACCTACTCCGTACAGTTTATCTTTTAACTCTGAAACAAGAAAAATTCTGTCCTGCCATTCAGACAAAATGATGTCATGCAGAACTTGCTTTGTAAGATTCATACGGTGATTAGAGTAAAAAAAAAAAATAGTGACTTATCTCAGATTTCTTGCTCTTTGGCAGCCATTTCCAGTGAACAGGTCATTGATTCCAGTACAACTTAACTTAGAGTGGACCTAGTTTAATGCTGCGTTCACAAGCAATCGGGGAAAGAAAAAGCCACCAGTTGCTGAACTTTTAGTTGCTTATATTATTGGTGAAATATAACCCCCACATAAGCACATGAAGCTTTATGTTTTTATTAGCCAAATATATGACCCAATTATCTTTCTCTAGGGGCCTCCACAGCTCAGATGGGGGCTCTGAGTACATGTTTAACCTGCCAGTACCCCTGCACGGCCTCGCACGTTGCATCCATATCTTTCTTTTAAGAAGCTGAGGTAGGTTTATTTATTTATTGTGATTCATAAAAGAGATGGCTGATTTCTGATGTCTAAAACTCCAGCTTCCCTTGATCCTTAAAAAAATAAATAAAACATCTCATTCATGAACTTTATGTTTCCAAATGCTCCAGAAATCTTTCCAGTGCTTGCAAATAAGACTAAACCTACACAGTAAAAATGCCGGTATTGAATTAACACCCAAAGTGTCGATATGTGTCCAAGTCAGCAGGTGTTAAAGTAACACTTTTGAAAGTTTTAAAAGATTGACACCCATTTTTTTGTTAAATTAACATTGGTCAATATACTGAAATGAGTTCTGTGTATTGTTTTGGCTATTTTCCACTGGATATGATTGATATTGACACCTTGAGGGTGAATTATTTACTTTTTAACACCACATTGTGTTTTGTGATCAACACTACACTGGTGTTACTTTTAATATATTTTAACACCAGCACCATTGTAATGTTAATGTGACACTCTTTATTGTTGAATTTAACACCAGCTGACTTGGACACATATAGACACTTTTGGGTGTTAATTCCAACACTGGCATTTTTACTGTGTACATTTGTACTGAATATAATTAAAAATGTTTATTATTATTATTATATCCAAATTAAAATAAAATATATTACACTATATATTTATTACACTTCGTTATTGTATACCTAATGCCAGCTTGGTAGGTTTTAACTTAAAAAAAAAATGTTTGCACTAATATGCAGTTTCTGTAAAATGTAAAAATTATATGCTATATCTAAAGCAAGACAGACAGACTTTCTGTGTGACTTTCAGGCCAGTGTAAGGAGCAACATGAATCTTCTTTTGGGAATATTTCCCTGACATATTCTGGACATAACACAATTCAGAAAGCGCTCCCCCTCATCTCCAGGCATGTCACGTGGGTTTGGTAGCCTGGAGCCGTGGCAGAAGCCTCCTACTGGACAAAGCACTTGGAGCAGGGGAGACACTGTGGGCCTTGTTCCCTTTCTGCCGGCTCCATGTCAAATGGGTGTTTGCTTTCTGGGAGGACGAAGATCCCCCCTGGAAGGGTAGCAGCACGCAGCTTGCACTCAATTCAAAGTAGCGACACAGAAAACCTGGATTTAGTTTAGACACATTAGGGATCCGACTTTGCCTTTCAGTGGCTAGACATGGCTTCATTTAAAGAAATAAAAATGAAACGATTTGAAGGAACTGTTCAGGATTTTTGAAAAAAAGTTTTGGTTAAATATCCACACACACATATATGTATTTGCATTCATATCAGATTGTAGTAAAGCAATTGCAGTAAAACTGATTTACTACAACAACTGCTATCTTTCTGGAAGTTGACTTACAATCAGTCAGGAACTTGCACATTAGTTTCAGCCTCCATGGCCAACTAATCTGACTTTCTCTTCCATGACAGTTGCCCAAAGAACAAAGCAGATCATAACTGTCTTAAAATACGGGGCAGTTCTCGTTATAATACAGGAAATTTATGGAAAAATACTAAAATGAGAGCACAGCGGGAATGAGGGGTAAAATATTTTCCCAGGCAAAGCGGGAGTCTTGACAGGTATGGTGGTGTATCCAAATAACTTTGCAAAAATCATTAAACTAAATTACACATTGGGATGCTAGTTACATAAAAGCTGGTTTAATCGAAGGGGAAATCAATGTAAGAAATCAAATACCTTTTGTGTGAAAGACAGTTTCAAGGATACGTAAAGTTGTTATGTTTTTTTTCCATCAAAAAAAGAAAAACTGTGTGAAACAAACAATATTAAATGATAAAGAAATAGTGTGGAACACACACCGTGAGTGCAATGGGATTAGTCCAGCAGTTTGTATTTAAGTGTTTCAATCGAATATCAGCGGATGAGTAACAAAAAGAAAACTGTTATTATTATTTAAGTTTATTTGATAGACACACATCGACAGACAAACTGAACAGAACAGCAGTCCAATGTTTGCCTCATAGTGCAATAACAACAGGTAATTCGCAGCACTTGTGGGCTTTAATCAGCACATCTTAAAACTAGTAAAGATTGAATTAAACAATCATTTAAAATAGTTCGACATACTGTTGACAACATATACACAGCCATGCATATAAACAAGTGAAATAAAAGAACATTAAATATGGATACAGTTCTGTTTTTGACATAACCAAAGTTTTGTTTGTTTTTGAATGTCCTGAAACTGGTTACAGACTTTAATCAACAGGAAGTGAGTTATAAACCGCAGATCCTCTCACAGACAAAGCACTTTGAGCAAAAGTGGTTCTTCGAAAAAGTAGATTTGAAGTGAAAAGAATCTAAAGTGAGAAGTGACTGAAAATCCTGAATCCTTGTTCATTTCACTCTTAATCAAAGAGGGGAGAAAAATAAGATGAAACTCCAAAATATTTTGTGGTTGAACTTCAACCAGGCAACAGAGGAAACACCATCTTCTGGAAACGATCAACATAACCGCTAAAATCAGAGCAGGTATGATTTTAGGATTCTGAAAAGAAAGAAACTATACTGTCGCATCCTTTTATAACAAATTTTAGTTCGTCAGTCTCTAACATCCTGGTTGTTCCTTCCCTGACCACATTTTAAAATGCCATTCTGTTAAAAACTATAAAATATTTTACAATATTTCTAAATATGCACATGATGTGCTCTTAAAAAGATATCAGTAATCAAATCAATAATTTTGCAGTTGACCAGATGACAGTATTTGCTGTATAGGAGATTTTTGGTTATAAATAAAAATATTGGTCCAAAGACCAAATTCATCACTTAAAGCATTTTGAGTTATGGATTTAAGATGAATACAAAGTGAAAACAACTTTAGGTCAGACAATAACTATATAATTTTAACTACTTAGAAGTTCACTTCAGAAACCCTCAACGATCCATTAAAAGGCTGCAGTTACAGGTCGTATTTGAGCTGAATGCAAAATAAATAAAGAAAACTTGTAAATATACATCAATAAATATAAAATACTTTAAAACCAGTTACATGGTTACATGTTATTTAGAATTCAAAGCGATTGAACCAAAGACTAACAGAAAATACTAACACCCCTGACAAATTCTGGCCAGGCAGGATGTTCAGAAGTGTTGAGTGCACTCTCTTTTCTGTCTTGCCTATCTGAATGTCCCCAGCGTCTGTCTCAGTCTCACCAGTGTCCTTGCTGGCGCCCTCGGGTGAACCAAGCCATGTCAAACCTAAATCCATCAATCACTCAGCGCCAGCACATGTTCGAGGAAAGTCAGAAAATAAAGGGAGGGCAAACAGAGAAGAAGAGAAAACCGACATGACTGGGGGGAAAAAATAAAGAGAAGAAATTGAAAAAGGGAGATGAGAAGAAAAAAATTACAATGAAAAAGGAGAAAATAAGATAGTAAGAGAAACAAAACCCAACAGAAAGAGGTGACAATGTTGTGGATGAGCCAGCAGGTATATGTGTGTCCAGCAGAATGAAGTGGCCCTGTCATAGCCTTAACTTCCCCCACAGGGTGCCTCTGATTAATTGTCCATTCAGCTCCTGTGATGGCGACTACTTTAACCAAGGCTCCCAAGACACTCACTCATATCCCCTACTCCACTGGAGCTGCTTCTCCCCTCTACCACCCCGACTGGCTGCCCTTCTTTGGCTATAATTAGGAGATTTTTTTTTTTTTTTTTACTTTTAACCCCTCCATCCACTTTTTTCTTTTTTTTTCCCTGTCATTCTCCTTCTGCTACAAATAACCTTACATCAGCACCCCTTTCACCTTGCCATCGGGGGATAATGTCTCTCTACGGGAGAAAGATTTTGGAACAAAAGCAGGGAGGCTGAAAACAGCATGATATGCAGTGTGCTCCCCCTTGTGTGTTTACACATGCTCTGGTGACTGGCTGAGATAAAGCACCCCTGTCACAGGTAAACACTAAAGCACAGCAAAGCAAAATGGCAAGGTTGACTTTAGACCTGCTTTGCACTTACTCAGCTCTTCTCCTGTTTGATATCGTCTCATATCATCAAACGCATCCTTTTATTCAAGAAGCACCCACTCATGTAATGCAAAGCTTTTTACTGTTAGCTATAGTTGTGGCAAAAAAAAAATAGAATTAAAAACACCAATTTTTTTTTCCCACAAAGAAAAATTGCTTGTGTTACTCTAAATTAAATGTTTGGTATAAATTATAGCTTCCCTGTAAGCAATACAATTGTCCATTCATTCTCCTCTCTTTCTGCAGCAGAGCCGTGGCGTCCAACCGGATGGCTATATACCAGCTCCCAAAAGCAGCCAAGGTCAATTGCCTTCCTGGTCCTCTCATCTTGTGCTTTATGTACCTTCACATCCAGGGAAAAAGAGCCGCGCTATTTCTGCTCTGCTGCAAGGTGACTGCTGCTTCGCAGGAATGATAGTCACACTAATGCACCTGGCTGGAAATGGTGCATCAGTCAAGGTTTCCATATATGTAAAAAGTAAATAAATTGCTATAAAATATGTAAACATAGATATTAATGCTCTCTATTATTTTATTTTATTTTTTTTTTGTTGATTACACTCATACCTTTTTCTGAGTTTTATCTAAAAGTTCTTAATGGGGGTGTTAAAAGACTGGAGCTCGACTGAACAAGACAACTTTCCAAGACTAAACAGAGCCTTACAAACGTTTTCCTACTTCCTGACATGTCGCATTTTGCTGTCATCATAAACTTGGATGTTGTCGTTTTTAAACAGTTCAACATAAATTGTTGCATTGTTGTGAATTGAGGAAGAAAAAAAACACGCCTGAAGATAAAACAAAGAAGTGTCCACACAAAGAAAATCAGAAATAAAAAAATGGCTCAAGTTCTATGAGTTTGACAGGCTACGTCTGTGAACAATACAGAATGTGCTTCACGTCATTGTCTGAGTGGAAAGTAAACTTCTGATGGGTATAACAGGTTTTCTTCCAGCACTGCCCTGACTTTAGTTCCATCTCCCCAACAATTGAAACCAGCTTCCTTAACTCTGCTGTAGGAATCAAACCATCAGCATAATGTTGCCATCATTTCACTGTGTGTCCAGGAAGATGGGTAGTGTTAGTTTCTGCCACACAGTGTTCTGCATTCAATTTAGACTTATCTTACTGAAGCACCTTCCCCTTCTTCATATTTTTTTGCAGCATGTGTAAAACTGTAAAAAAAATATTTCTTATGGTTTTCTTTCAACAATGACTTTTTTTCTTCTCATTATTCAAAAAAGATTTCTGTGAGAACCAAAATATTATCCCTGAGCTTTTTGGTGCATTTCTTCCCCTTGATGATGATGATTTCTAAAATATTCTTCAACAAAACTCTGAGGCCTTCACAGAACAGCTCAAATGTAATTATACACACATATCAACTACTTAACTCTGTGACTTCTGAGGGATATTTATTCCTATTTTATTTAAGGGTGTGTGAGTGAGGGGTGCTGAATACAAACTACATGGCACTGAAATGTAGTTGCACTGATGGATTTCACAATCTGTGATTGGTCACAATGTGTAAAAGCTATGGATCAACACTTTCACATAAATCTTTGCTCCACCAAACAGTAAAATTCAGGTATTTTTAGGTTTGCATGCTCTGTTTTTGGAACCAAATCAATATTCTCGTTAAAATGTCTCAAACCTATCTCTGGGAAATAAACTGACCTTTTCTTTAGCATCTGCGATTAGCATTTTGTAAAAAGTAGTGTGTTAAAATATTTAAGGAAGCGTGACACCAAAATCCTTTCCAGCTGGAAACTGGAAAAAATGCATCCAGCAAAAGATGAACAGTTTGTGCTTTCTAAATTTTTTTCCCCCCTCGGCTTTGTGGTTTCGCCATATTTCACAGCGTGGCTTATCTCTCCTTGCAATATTTGATTCTTCACATAAAAAAAGATAAATACTGACTTAATTCAAATCATCAGATAAAAAACTCATTTTGTTCAGGTATTCTTCTCTACATTTGTCGAGGATATTGAGACATGTAATTATTCTGGTCTTTGGTGGCACCTTAGGGCTATTATCTATAGCATCATCTTTAAATTATGACATTTTTCCTGTATGTGGTAAATCCCTAAAATATTTCAGAGAGTTCTGTTATTTCGTTACACAAGCGACAGCATGTTTGGCGCAGTCATTTTTCATCTGTGCATAGATAAACTGTTTTCCAACCAAGTCTGAAAATTACCCCCCACCTCCATCTCACACTTGCTCCCAAATGCCTCCTTACAGCTGCTATGACTGACTGCAAACTCATTTATTACAGGTCACAAACACCAAGTGCTTCATTTAAAAAGGACATTCTCACCCGCCCCACTCTCGTACGAGTGAAAAATCGACCTGCGAGAATAGCATGCAGGGCTCAACCAGCCCATTAATCGGAGACCAGTAGCTCCCAAAACATGGCATTGGGGATATAAGCCATGAGGGTGAAGCAGAAAGACACATGCAGCACTTTGGTCACATCTTTAATTCTACTGTAGTTATAATAGTTTATATAAGGTACCAACTTACAGTGAAAATTAGGAATTTTTAACATGTCAAAACTTTGTAGAATCGCATTTTACTGCAATTAAAGCAGCCAATCCTGTTATGTGGCAAATCTCCACTAGCTTAGTTAATTTCAGGAACGTTCAAAGCTCAGTCAGATTGGACCACCTAAGAACATTCATCTTCAGGTCTTGCCACAAATTCTCATTTGGATTTAGGGCTCAACTTTGACTAGGCCATTCTAGCATATGACTATGATTTGCTCTACTTCTATCGCAGCTCTGCATCAATGTTTATATTTATTACCTGCTGTAAGATGGATCTCAGCTCCAGTCTCAACTTTATTGCTGCTTCTATCAGGTTTTCCATTAACTCCAACAAAGTCATCTGTCATTAAGAAACACCCATTGAGCTTAATACTGTCACTACTGCGATTAGAGATGGTGTGTTTTAGATCTCACGCAGAGTCAATTTTCTGCAACAAAGCACGTACATACCAACAAGTTGCATTTGGAGTCATCTGGGGACAGCAACTTTTTCCACTTGTTTGCTTACAAAGCTTGTATCAAATTCTAAACAGGATCTGTTTTGGCTTTTGCTGAATTAGAACTTTCTACTTGCCATTCTTACATAAAAGCCAGATTTGTGGCGTGTACACCAGTGCATATGTCAACATATTGCTCCAATTGAGCTGATGATTTCTGCAGATCCTCCAGTGAAATGTGGGTCTTTTGGGTGGTTCAGTAAATAATTCTCTCCTAGCCTCATCTATTTTTTTTATTGGTGTGCATGTCTTATTAGGTCTGCAAGTGTGCTTCACACTTTGTGTTGATGGATTTAACAGTTCTGTGACATACGTAATGCATGGAATATCGTTTTAAAATCTCATCCTGCTTTGAACTGAACAGATACACAGATGAGTAATGAGGTAGTTTCTTATTGGTTCAATGGGCTTATATTTGACAGTGTAAGGAAGTGAATTCATATGAATGCCAGACTTTTTGGGCTTTACTGTGTTTTTTAAAAAAAAGAAAACTGCAGAATTTTCTATTTCAAAATTATACTCTACTTTGAGTTTTTCATACAATAAAAATATATACATATTTGGTTGTGATGTGACAAAATGTAGAAAACTATGGTGTGTGAACACTTTTTCAAGGCACTCTGCATACACTGTTTTACTGTGATAAGACCGAAAAACTTTAGAGACAGGTACTAATACATTTCCTTTGCTTTTACTTAGTCCTAAGCCATTTAAAAGCAGCAAAGGTATTTTGCATATTTATTCAGATGCACAAAATACTAAATCAAGATTTAACATGAAGCTTACATTCCGCTGGCCATATCATTCAAATCCATCTGTAATTACATTGTACATGCAGATTAGCCATGAATATTTTAAAAGGAGGATTACTAAAAGCGGAAAGAGACAGAGAAGGAAGGAGTTGAGAGAAATCAGCCCTCTAACATACACCCACATACGGAACTGCATGAAAAGCTCGTTTGAAGGTGGAGCTAGTCTTTCATGCCCAAGTTGTCAGCCTATTATCATCCTTTCATATATTTGCCACCATTATTAACTGTGAGCGGGAATAGAAAAAAAAATAACAAAAAGTGAGAATAAAACACATCACTCCAATATGTCAGACTGTCTCTTCAGTAGGAAGGTAGAAAAAAAAAAAAAAAAAAAAAAAACAGCAGACCAACTCTTATCATCAAACTCTCATTCGAAAGCCGTGGCGGTAATGAGTGTGTCTTAACAAAGATTAGCCATAATTTCCATTGTCATTTTAATGCTCCCACATTATGTGGAGGCTTACAAAGCCAAAGATGAAGGAAGAGGGTGGGCGGAGGAAGACGAACAAGCAGACAGTGGAGCAGAGAAAGAAAGAGTCTCTGGAGCTTGCTTGGTCTGTCAGTCACCCCCCCCCCCCCCCCCACCACCTCCAACCAAGCCTTCACATGCACACTGTTGGACACAATCAGTTCACACACAGACAAGCGTTCATGTACGTTGTTCACGCATGTTGTCACCCCGTTTCGAATCTCTCAAAAAGGTGGTTGTCAAAAAGGGTCGGTGCCTGAAAGCCTCCCGCAGTCCTCCAACACGATAGACGGGCTTATTGTTAAAAGAGTAGCAGCAACAACAAAAGGGATCAAAAGCTTTGCAAGCTGACAGACATACATGGCATGTTCAGTCCGCAGACAACTATATTGTTTAGCGAACATGCGACTGACGCTTTCAAAGGTCTAGAACATGCCCATTTGCTCCTACTATGTAGTGAAAGCTCAGGGTGACGGCAGGGTGTGTGGGTATATGTGTAAATGTGTGGGAGAGCCTTGTGTCTGCCAATGTATGACGCGGGTTGGCATCAGTGAGCCCCGACAGCTTAAAGTGGACTTCAGTTTGAAACAATGTAGTGTAGTTATTCTATTTACAGTTTTAGTGATTAAATGTTTAATGTTCAAAACAATGAAGGGAGGAATAGGCAGAAAAAGGAAACAGAGAGTTTGTCACACACAGCGTTTTAAATGTCTACTTCACGGGAAGAAAGTAAATTGTGATTAACAGTCTCACTATGTGCAAGACGCTCTGGTGGATACGGACAGCAAACTCCACCAGCTTAATATGTAGAAGCGCCAACGTTGAATTACTTCCTACAATCATGAATACTTTAGACATATTTGAGTTGAATTGTCTGAGCAAAACAGGGTAAAAAACCTTTACTTTTGAATCTGGATTCTTAACATATACAGTAAAGTCTTGAGTTAAATTTGTAGTTTGTGTTCACTGTAATCCTGAGTCTTTGTGACAAAAATTAGTATTTTGTCATCATGTTACTCATCCAGGTTGTGCTTTGTCAGATATTAATATGGCCTTTATTTTATTTTTTTGAACATGGGGATTATTATACTGAATACTGAATAGCAAAGTATTTTGATAACTTCAAGATTTTTAATGGTTCATTAAAAGATTTAACATAATTTTTTATGTACAGCATTTCATTCAAATGAAAACAGAATTATGCAAGTTAAGTTCATCTTAAATTCCATATAATGAATGCTTATATACATTTATTTTCTCCCAACATAATTTCCCCAGTTAATTTCTGAAAGGTTAATGACTTAAAGCAAATTTTGACTGTGTTGTAGAATAATTAGGATTTAGGTTGGCTGTATGGGCTGTATGTTATTGAATCTGAATATGTGTTTGGATTTTATGGTGGAGGTTAGGGGGGAGAAATATGATCTTTTAAAAATGAATTTGGAGTAATTTTATTCCAATTCCTGTCCAATTATAATTGCAAATGAGTTTGATCTGTTTGTGTTGTTAAGTGCTGGGAATTGGTGCAACATAAACACATTGAACAAGTCTTAAAAATGTGCTTTTTCTTTGAATAACCTCCTCAAAGAGTGAGAAGGAAACTTGCAGCAGCAGTCATGCAGGGATATGGAGGGAAACTTTCTCAGAGAGAATGCATGTGGCTGTGCCCATATAATGTGTCCATATTATCTGGCTTAACATCTTGGATTTTTGCTCACATTGATTATAATGCAACACCATTGCAGAAGTTCTACATTGTGCTTTTTCAAACTCCCCTTGCAGGCCAGAAGCACATATACCAACCTAATTAAAATGCAACTGATGTATATTATAAACCATATCCAGTAACAATGTCTATGCATATGAGAGCTTGCTGCACTACCTTGTTAATGAAGGACTTCCGCTGTTGTGTATTTAGAACTCCAGAGCCCGAGTTATGCAGAGACTATCAGTCTATTTGCATTTCTCATGTGTCTTTAGTTTCTTTTTTTCCCCTCTCACACAGAAAGACTCAAGCTTGCTCATCTTGCAGTCAATAAAAATAGAAAGTATAACAACAAAATAATACTGATGAGATGAGAAAGAGGAAATAAACATTCAATTCCTAATGTACCTTATCAAATGCGATTTAATCTAACTATTTTGAATTCTAACATAGCCCAATTAAACATGTTCACGACATTGGTGACGCAGTGGTCCTTCTCTGACATCCCTCTCTAAAAGCATGTTTAATAGTCAAGCTGACAATGATGCATGGCAAAACACATGCACATCCATGGCACATTCATAACTGCAGGTGATAAATGAGGGTGCACGAGTTGGTAAAGGTCAGAGAGGATATGATCCAATCATTTCTGCTGGCCGCAGACAGTCTGGTTATGAGCCCATCAACAAGTCAAATTGAAAAACTGACTCCATTCTCGTCCTCAGAGGAAAGAAGAAAATAGGACAACTGTGTTAAAACAAAGCATCTTCCATGTAAGTAAAACAATTTTAAGCATGACATTGCAGTAAATGATATGGTAGTGCACAAAAAAAACAGTATCTGTGCATTTTAAGTCACAAAAGTACTTTTGAGTACATATCACGAAATATTAATTGCTCACTGATCTCAGAAATCCCTTAAAAACTAGCATGGATGTAAGAGTTAGACACAACTGTCAGACGTCAAACAAAAAAGTTTACAGGACCTGAAATCTACTGCAGGATTCGGGGTATTGCACATTAAATTATTGATTCTTGGAAATCTAGTTTTTGTAAGGTGGAAAATTACTGCATACAGTCGCAGAGATGTGTAATAATGTAAATGTTTGCATCGGTGCCACACGTTTAAATGAATAACACTTGTAGCGGTTTATCCTCTTTTTAAAAAAAAACAGAAAAAAACTGTTGGTTTTGCATGGAATACTCATCAAAATGCTTATCAGCTGAAGGAGAGACTGCTGCCAAAAAGCACCATAAAAAAGTGATGGCAGTGAGGTTGATAATGACTCAAATTCTTGAAACCTCCAACAGACACTGATCAGGTAGCATAAAAAAAAAGATAAGCAACTCAAATAAAATTGTCTTCCTAACTGAACCAGGATATACCCAAGGCTTAAACAACGGATAAGCTGTTCCATTAAAAAAAAAAAATTCTACAAAATATAAACTTCTCTGTGCATCTTAGATAATGTCTCTCACAGAATAGTGGTGTAAAAGGAACTACAGGACAATTCAACAAGAAAAAGTTATCTTTAAATCAACTGAAAACATGCAGATGGAGCGTGAAGAGTCAAAGTACGGAGGTTTGAACCTGCCAAAGTTGGCAATAAATATAGAACTAGATAAATGGCTTTAAAATTGTGGTAAGTATTCCATCCAAAATATATATTTTTCCTAATTTACTTTATCAGTGTGATCTCAAATAATATTTGTTTTTCATTTAACAATATTAATTTATCACAATTATTTATTTTCCATTTCTAATTTTATTGTTTTACAAATTAAGTTTCCTTTTTATTTTTTTGTTCTCATTTTATAAAATCCTGTATTTAATTAATACATTTGTATTCATTGTCAAATTTATTTTTCAACATAGTTTTCATTTATTCTTTAATATAGAGAATCCTGTATTTAATTAATACATTTGTATTCATTGTCAAATTTATTTTTCAACATAGTTTTCATTTATTCTTTAATATAGAGAAGCTTTTTTAATCATACATTAATTAATTTTCTTACTTTTGTTTCATCATATTCTTATTTATAATCCCCCTGTATGCAATAAACTGGCAAAAAAAAAAAAATTGTCCGGGCAGAAGATGGAGCCTGTTTGGTGGTCTTTTAGAGTCAGCTTATCTTCTACTGGTCAAAATAAAGATCCAACCTCTATGTTAAGAAAAATGTACAAATTGTATATTTATTGCCCATTTTGGCAGGATCAGTCCTCCATAGAACAAAATGAGCTTCAACAAATGAGTTAATTTATTGAAGAAACTGTTATTCTGGAAAGATAGGAAAAAGAGACATGGGAGAGATAAAGAAGAGATAGAGGCAAGAGAGAATGATTAGCGGTGCAACCCAAAAAGTTAAGGAAAAAGGCAACAATTTTAGCAATGTAAATAATTTAAATTATCTCTGATGGTTAATCAGCAAAGATGTGTCAGGGGAACATTTTAACTATTTCAGATCCAACAAAGTTCCGCAGATAAAAACAGGACGCGGAGTGGCATAGATAAATAGGAAAGATTAAAAAGCAACAGTAATAAATGTCTTCAAATAAAGTAAGAATGTGACAAGATCTACAGTCAATCTCACAAGCAGAACTATTCCAATCCCTGTTAAGTAGAAGAGCTTTTAGCAGGGGAAACCAAACCACATAGACAAGAGAAAGCACCAAAAGTAACAACTAGGAAGATAAATCGAGACAACAATTTAGAGCTGTATATTGGACAATATAAGACCAGCAGTCAAGCTCATAAGTAATATCACCCCAGCCTCCTAAAGTGCATAAATCCCCCCAGTGTGAAGCATGTAGCAGGGGATCCCCACAAATTTAAAAAGTGAATTTTAACCTTCTCTGGTTGAATAGAGCAGGTTTCACATATTTTAAACACTTGGACTCCATATACATTTGGAGGTTGGTAGGAAATCTCTGCTTTTTGAAAATGTTTGTCAGAATGATTATGTTTGGAAAACTTTGTAAATCTAGAGGTGGTAACTTTCTTATAACCAGTACTCACTTTGAATCCTGCGTGGATTATTCATCCATAAAGTTGTTTTTTCAATCATTTTATCTGGCTGAAGAGTGAAGTCCCCAGAGAAGACCAACACAATAAATTACAGTCCGTCTTAGTTTTGTCACTCTTGTAAAGAAGAAACGTTGACAAATGTTCAGCAATGAAAAGCAAAAATCCAAAGGCTTATATTTAATACGCTTTTCACACATTCTAAATAATAACATCTTGTCAGCCAGGAGGTGTTACCAGGATATTTTTTATTTATTTATTTCTAACCGGAAAGAAATGGTTTTGATCAAATTAAGGAGAAAATGTCTTTATAAAAAAGGACCAACTACCAAAAAATATGGTAAAAAAAACACAAAGGTTCACATTCCTTTTCTCAGCAGATGGAAGTGAATTGGTACCTAATCAAAGACTGCCATTCTTCCAATATAAAGTCTAGTGTCAGCACAGGGTCAAAGCTCCTTTAACAAGCGACAGCAGATATGACTGTAAGAGGGCTTTGTGACATAGTCGAGCAGTGGAGGCTGCTAAATGCGTCACCATTCTTTCGTGTGGCAGTAACTGGAAGAAGAAAACACACAAAACAGAAATGTATACAAGATGCCTCACTCTTTGTTGAAGAACCAGAAAAACTGAGACGAGGAAAAGAAAAAAAGAATAAAAGTCTTCAGTGTCGCCCCATTTTTTTTGTGCTCAAACCTGCGCAAACATTTTGCATATACAATGGATCAGAGTAGTGGAAATGTTTCATCAACTTCTCTCCTGCAACCAGTCAGTGCAGCCGTGAGATAATCGCTGAAACAACTGAAAAGTTCTTCAACTACATTGTGCATCCACCTTTTCAATCAGCTGAAGGAAGTATGAATTGGCTGTCAGTGAGAACAATTTTAAGATAACAGTCAATTTGAATACATGGATTGAACAAGCAATGCACACACCTGGGGACTTGCAAATGCAACTTTACATGAGTCGTATAAACATTCATACACGCAGATCTTTTTTTTTTCAGAATGATGCCACACGGTATAGAAAATGGCAGCTCATTCCTGAGCTCCCATAGTTCCAGATTACAGCTGCAGTCAAATGAAGAGCTGCACAGCGACCCATGTGGTACATATATTCAGCATAGTGCAGACACAGTCCTATACAACAGGAGAAAACGGGGCTGGTCAGAGACTCTGGCCCTACCTAAGTTTCTTCCTTGCCCAGGGACCACAAGACATCCTGCCAGGACATTACAAACACACCAGTTTTACACATACTATATGAAAACAAATGGTATAATTTAGCCGTGTCTGGATGTTTTGTCCATTTTAGTAGTTTGATTCCAAAAGTGAAACCCCCAAATTATATTTATGACACAGAGTGCTATTTTTTCAAGCAGTTTTATGTCGTTTTGATCATTACCTTCTACTAATAATAACTCAGATTTCAGTTGAAAATTGTGTGGTAGGAAAACGTTTAGAGAAGAACATCTTCATAAACAACATGGATAAGACTTTAAAACAGTTCAACAGGACTTGATTGTTGCTCATAACACTAAATGCTTCAAATGAAAATAAATTTAGCATTTCATTCAGAAAGAAAATAACAGAAAGGCACATAAACAAATGTGCTTGGGTGTGAGGCTTCTAGAGAGAGTGATGATCTAATGATAACTTTGATATGATCTATTGAGCCACTGAGTTCTATCAGTCTTTAAGTCAGCACAGCTAGTGGTTTATAATTTTGTCTACAAAATCAAAGGACATGCATCATAGCTTGGCACCTGCCCACAATATCTGATTCAAGGACCATCGTATCGCTGTGCTTGATTGGCTAGCTGACTTAGCCAACCTGAAATCCCCAACTTACCTGTAAAAGCATAGCTGTCAAAACATTACCTCTAGATTTAAGGTGTACTTAAGTTTTTAAAAGGATAGACTTTCAAACCCACTAATATCTTCCATCTTACTATTCCTGTGGTCTGATTGTGTTTTTTTTCTAATGCTAGGCCAGAATGTCTGATTTGCTTTGCGTCCCTTTGTGGAACATATAGTAAACCAACACTGCCCCTTCCCAACGTGTTGCTGCTTCACAAAGCATTCCAGCTGGCTTCAAAAAAGGCAATCAGAATTTTCTCATCTTACAGAAAATAAAAACAAATCTATTTGGCCATTTGGATATTATTGGTCACAAAACTTGGACAAAATGTACATTTCATTTTTTTGTCTCATCTTAGTACACAGGAGCTTTACTGAGTTTCAATTCAAAAAAGAAATACAGCAAAATGAGAGGAAAACGCTTTAAGAAAGTACTTTATTGAAAGTGCTTTTATTGTTTAAATAAACTCGAGTATTTTGATCGTCAAGGAAAATATTTTCTATCATGTACTTCTTGCAATAGTCAGGCAAAGGCCATATAAGAGGTCTGAAAGAAATTCTGCCCAGGGCGCCACCTAGATTTGAGCTGCTTCTGCAGAAAACGCCAAGTTATTTATGAAAATATAAATACGCAATTAACACCAGCTACAAACGCAATTCCATAAAAAAAAGGTGGCACTTTGAAGACAAGAACCACTAAAGCAACATAAAGGGTGAAGGATTTTTTACATTAATTTGTCATTATGGTTCATTAAGAAAGACAAAAGCACTCATTAAAAGAAAACCTAAAAAAAATGAAAGAAAGAAAAAAAAACATCTGTGGGACGAGCGCGTGAGCACGCAGTTCAGCACGCTCGTAAGAAGTCTTTCGCGCGCGTTCTGCTCGAGCTCACGCACGTGCGCACACCAAGGGAAATTGCCTTCTCCTTTTTTCCAACAGACAGAAGTTAATCCGCGTTTATGCCAATTCTCGCACTGATAATGTGTATAATCCGTTCTTCCTGCGTTTGTCTGCAGTTCTTTTTTGTGTCGCCTTTACTGCTTTTTTTGCAAAGCACATTTACATAATTTGGAGTTCTGCTGTCGGAATGGCATTGAGGTTTTTTTTGTTTTATTTTGTTTTACAGTGAAAGTGAATTACTCTCGTCTTATTCCGCCGCTGGAACACGGGTGGGTTGAAGTCCCGACACTCTTCCCCTTATCCAAATTTAATATGTGCCTTAATCTATTTGTTTGTACACAAAAACAACATTGAGAGAATGCAAGACGTATAAAAGCACATAAATACTTGGGTTTACAGGGACGGGTCCAGCAAGAGTTCAGCCAACGTCATTATTTTCCTTCAAAACGTAATCAACGTCGCGTAGAAATGTACTTTATTGCAACTAAATGTGGGCAAAAGGGCAGCTTAGTGCAAACTTTCGAGGATTACTTTACGTTACTTTCACTCCTTAAATTTAACTCTCGCACAATGTAAATGATTTAAAAGATAAGAGTTTAAACTTACTTGAAGAACAAGGAGATACATTTTGAATGAATAAATAAAAATCACAAGAACAAAGTGGCATCGCAGCAACAAATATATAACACTATGTTCTGATTAATCAGAATGGGTAAACAGTTCCTTTTTTTTATTTAGCGTGTTATTTAATTATGAATTTTCATTCTTAATTTATTCCTACTAAATAGTAAATCAACACCCAGGAAGCGGAAAGAATAAAATTGTACTCCTTGTTTATCGCAAGCATTACGTTCCAGTCCGAGTTTGATTTTCTCGTTTTTTTTTATTTTTTTTGTCGAAACCAAAATATGATTATGCATTATAATAATCATGATTATGATGGCGCTTTAGCCTATTTCATCTCCATCAGGAGAACATCACCGAGTGCCGCCCTGTGCGTAAAGAGCGTCACTGCACTGTACAAACAGTACTTCCACTGTCTAGAGTGGAAGCCCAGCATGTGCGCGGAAACACTGGCTGTCAACATAATGCCTGAGGGAAAAGAACTGATTTTTCCCAGCTTAGATTTTTTTTTTCTTAAATGCCGGTTAAAAGACTGCAGATGGGTGGGCGGGTTAAATAGTTACACAGCAACATGCGACTCATGAGAGGCAATCAATGCAGAAGTAAGTTGCGGATGTTTTTTTGTTTTTTTGGTCTGACAAAGCTTGCAGAGCAAAAAGCTGCTACACGTGAAACCTGCTGTCTTGCAAACCTTCCTCCAATTAATTAGGAGACATAAAAGGGTTGCCTCACACCCAGATATCCGGGACAAATCACTTTGTAATGGTAGAAAAACAACGGAGTATCAAAGCAACTTTCACGACAGTTGCGCATTTGACAGCCTGCGTATCCATAGGAGCGACAGCAACTTTGTCCGTCGCTGCGCGTAAAGGACGCGTGTGACGGACATCAAATGTCCCCCCCACCCCCAATTTCAACAGTGTAGCTTAGTAAAAGAAGAACAAGCAAAGTCACTCGATCAAGCTCAAAGCTGCGACCTGCCATCTGCTCAGACCGACACGCGGAGCGGAGGATCTAGTTGATGTTTCAGACCAAACGAATCCACGAACGTAGTGTCGCTCATGGACAACAAGAAACTGCACTGATAAAGAGAGAAGAAGTAAGCGCGTTTCTGCCGCCGCTGCGCTCGATTCGCACCCATCAGCTCCAATGAGACCAACGGGAAAAGGGGGGTGCGGGGGGGAGTGGGGGCAGGCAGGTGGCAACGCACTTGGCTTTTTACTCACCTGATTGTGGAGAGACGACCCCAAACAAGACGCTTGTCAGGAGAAAGCCGAGGCAACACAGGACAGACGTTGGCTTCATTGTTGTGCTTGGCAGGTATCTCCTTTTTTAAATTCACATGTCCAGCGAAGTATCCCTCATTCACAGCAAGAAAGGATGAGCCGCGCTTTGCGTTTTTCTTTTTTTTTTGGACGGCTCTTCAGACTGCGAGTTTTGTGAGCACTTTGTGGCTGCTTCTGCACAAGTTTACAGTTTGTCCAACTGCTCTTTGCGCCGTCTCTCTATTGTGCCTTCTGGCTTAATTTGTCAACTGACGCAAGAGCAGAAATTGTGGGAAATCAGCTTCTAACTCACGCACTGAAAACCAAAAGCTTTGTCCCCCCACCACCAAAAAAAAAAAAAAAAAAATTGCGTAAAGCACTGTACTCATACCATTACTCCCCGTCTTAGACACAATATGCAGCTGCAGACTCGCATTCTCGAGACACACCTCCAAGTCCACTGAACTCCTCCCACCCCGCGCCCTGATTGGCACAGGTGCCCGACGATCAGGCCCCCCAAACGCCACTAGACTCCAGCTTGTCCCATTGGTTGGCACAAGACGCCCCCAGACCCCGCCTTAGAGTTCGTGCTTCGGCTGGCTGTGTTGCACCTGTCACCCTGAAAACAGCAGAGATAAATTCTGGGATTTATTGGTATCATAAGTAAAATAGAGCTGACTACTACTTATCTGTGGCTCCCATGCACTTGGATGGACCAGACCTCATCAAGATCCGATAAGATGCAGCTTCATTTTGGAAGTGTCGGTGCGCTATTGTGCTTTTCTTGTGGAGGAGTAGAATGATATGGAACTAGAAGAGATTTAATTAACAGTCTTGCTTTGGGAATCGCTTTCCTCTTCATTAATTTTCCTCATTTAAAGGCTGATGTCAAGAAGAATGTTTTGTCTGCAGCCTTTTGAACCCGTTTTCATTCTAGCAAAGCAAAATTATAATCAGTGGCAATGCCAATATGTTTAAAGGTATAAATAAGTAAGACTCCTAATCGCAAAAACGGTCTGAAATATTGTTTTTATCCCCCATTTCATCATATAATTTTCAAATAAAATTGGATATTTCTTTAGACTGATTAGTGTGGATTAAGATTCACTGAAGACATTGAGCAAATCAATGAGAAAAATGTGAGATAATTAGTTGAAATAGCTCATCATATTTAATCATAAAAAAGCACAAAATATATATTTTTTCAGGGTAGGATGGGATTGTTGCGATATTTCGGATATGCTTGCAGCTCATCCACACTATTTGTTTTTTGGTTATAGAACTTTATAGGCAATAATACCAACAAAAAAAAGAGAAAAAATCTATATAATTAGAGGCCTCAGATTAGACCCCCGGATGTCAAACTCCTGTCCTCAAGGGCCGCTGTCCTGCAACTTTTAGATGTGCCTCTGCTGCACCACACCTGAATAGAATAATTAGGTCATTAGCAAGGTTCTGGAGAACTATCTACACAAGGAGGAGGTAATTAAGCCTGTTCATCCCAGTGTTTTGTACCTGTGGCACATCTAAAAACTGCAGTACACCGGCCCTTGAGGACTGGAGTTTGACATCCCTGCCTGACCATACTGCCAACTAGTGGTTGAAAGTTTGTTTGATTTTATGACGAAAAAAAAATCCCATTTGATTCCAGGGTGGCCACAGATACACAGTTATATAATGATAAAACGAAAGTTTTTTTTTTTTTTTGTTTTTTTAATGTTTCAATTTTCCATCTGGGCACAGGGTCATATTTCAACTATGATGCTGTAATGAGAAGTGAAGTGGCCCTTTTTTTAACCTTGACAAAACCACTGACACCTGGAAAATCTCATCCCATTAGCATAAAAACAGGGGAAAACACTGAGTATAAAGTAGTTAAAATTATTCAATTTGGACCCATAATGGTCCCAGGGTTATTTGGTTTAAAAATTCTGCGCGGATTCTACTAAAAGTGAAAAATGTTTTAACAGATAATGAAACATTCAAAATATCATCCAAACAGGGATAATCTAACTCCCCTCCTTACATGTTCCTGCTGAAACACATTTTATTCAAATGACAAAATTTGCTCATCATTATTATCTGCTTAATTCTTAGTTCATCCAGTTGTATTCAACCAGACAGACATCTAAAACATCAATGGCATTGACCCCAGACTCTAAACTCCACTGACCTAAATAGAAGATCTAACATTATAAAAATATGGTCTCTCAGAAGATTAAAGAAAGGAGTTTGCAGCCTAATTTTGTTTTGAGTCTAAAGAGGAAATGAAAGGGAGAATAAATTCAAAATCTTTGAATTTATTTACACCTAGGCCAGCAAGCTTTTAACACTAGACCCAGGAAAGAAATGCAAGATGATGCTAGGAAGTTATACTGCGTAATGCTGGAAATAGGTCCAAGGTAGATGAAGGTTAATTTGAATCTTTTGCAGCTCTACATCCAAATAATAAGCACAACATAATCTCAAGGTTGAGTAGGCCTCCTTGATCCCGTGGACCAGAGGTCTAGGGTGTTGAAGCAGAAACACACGGCAAAGTTGGCGGATCTCAACCAACCTGCAGATGGTTCCTAAAAAGTTATTTCCATGACGGTCTGAACTACCAATCAGATATAGGCTTAAAGAAACCTGAGAGATTATTTTCAAAGAGCTATTGAGCTATAAGAGGCGATTGATCAAAATCACAATCTATTAATATGTCCAAAACACTGTTTCATGACCTTGGATGTTTTTACATTCAAAGTTGCAATTGTGTTTATCATTCTAGTAAATAAAATTATAGTTTCGTATTCAGGGTTTAACAAGTTAGCCAGTATTTCAAAGTACAACTCAGCTGGGATTACTTCCCACATGTTAGACAATCTCCCTGACAGAGGTCATAAAAAAGTATAGATCAAGATACTGTTGTGCTTGCTGTGCTACTTGCTCTATGCAAAAAGTAGTGACTTTGTGGTGACTGAGAGTTTACTAAGAGTAAGCAAAACAATGAGACAAAAGGTTATTGCTTTCACCAGCTGGTGCTTACTTTTTGCTCTTTGGGAGCAGGTTAAATACCTCCTGGAGTTAAAATATGCCCACACATCTGGGCCAATTTGCAACTGCATGCCCAACTCCTCTTCTCCTCTAGCTTCCAGTCCAACTTTGTTTGACTCATGCAAAAACATGAAGACACACTGAATAGTTTAGGTTTTATAAGTCTCAGGATAGTTTTTTTAAAGCCCAGGGGAAAAAAAAAGAATATCTTAGCAAAGACAGAAAAAATAACACTGATTATTTCTATTTGTTAGATCAAGTCATGTAATTGGAGTTAAACTGATATTTTTTGTTCTGTTGTTTCATTTACATGCTCAACTTGGGCCTTGGTGGTTCCTTTGTCAGTGTTTAGCATTTTGACAAGTTTCCTTTCATCGGTGGATGTCAATTTACGCTTGAAATATAACCATAACCAGGTGTTCCGACAGGACAATGATGCCAAATAAACAGGAAAACTAATTTTAGAAAGTTTATGCAAGCCAGAACTACTTCAGAACCACTCTGAATTAATACCAATTGAAAATGTGTGGTCTTTGCTTGAAAAACGAGTATCAGGAATCCTCTTTAATGAGGCTTACCATTTCCGGTGTCAGCAAAGGAGTCATCAAAGGAGCAGCCAGAGTTATGCAAGAAGCTTGCTGATAGTTATAAAAACCATGCAATTGAGGTGAAACTTTCTAAGGAAAATTTAAATGAATTTTAGTACATATATTTAAGCCTTTCATGTGTATTTTCAACTTGTGTGGATTAGGGGACAAAAATCATGTCTGTATGATTAAACCTGTATGTTTAAAATTCAGGATGTGTTGTAAGTTCATGCGGAAAAAGAAAAGATCAAATAAATTCTTAAAATTCCAACATCTGAGAAAGATGTTGGAGTTCCGCATCCAGTTCTTATATTTAATCTTAATATAACCTGAAATACATCAATATGGCTGTATGAAGTGCAACTTCACACCACAATCGGAATAGAACAGTTCAGACAAATCCTTGAAAATCCCAAAATTGATATATCTATTGAAGCTTTCCAGTTAAATTAATTTCATTTTTATAGCACCAATGAGTAAATGACATCTCAATGCACTTTCCACAAAAGAAAAAATATCCAATGTATATGCAAAAATCTATTATCAATTCAGTCCAATCCTGCAAACTATATGGAAGATTTATTGAACCTTTAAGTCCATCAGCAGGTATATCAATTCAAACAAAGGTCGGCACTCCTATAAAGGACAAAAGTTTAATATTGGTATTCATTTTAGCCATACTTAGACTGAAGGAACTCCCATTTCACTTTCCCTTTATGGTGTGTAGTATCAGCACTAATTCCTTTTAATGCAATAAACATTTATTTCCTACCTATCATGAGGTCACTCCTCCCCAGAGACCACTGAGTACTTTAAAAAGGAAGTTACACAATTCTCCCACCTACATCCCTTACCCCATTCGTCTCTTTTCTGTCCTGTTATCAGAAATTTTGCCAATGCAAAGCAACACTTTTGCAAAACAGGTTGCAATCAGATTCCGTTTTAACTTTGAGGAAAGTCAAAAAGCTCTGCTGTTGGATGCAATATGAATAGTGCACTGAACTGTGAGAGGCACTTCTTAAACCTTTGCTGCAGTATTGACCCCTTTCCAGTGGGGGGCAGTCCGTATCTTCTCACCCGGGTCACAGAACCAGCCAGCGTCACAGTGGGAGGGGAGCAGGAAGGTGGACTATTCAACCTACCACCAACTTGCTTCCTGTCGGCCTGTTTGACATTGGCTTCCTATCACACAGAAGCTTTATTTAATATTCCTTCGCAGAAACGAGCTTTTAATATTACTGACACCACAAATGTATTAAGAAATATGGAAAAATTAGATCTGGCAGTATGCTATGAGAAAAGAGTTCACTCTAAATATGCCCCAAATGGCTGCCATTTATCATTTTTAATACCAAAAATGCAATTTAGCAACACTGTGTATTTTCATTATGCATTATACATTACACTTTAAGAGCTACCCTCTGACAGCGTCACCCTAATGCTGTCAATTAGGTGTTTTATTCCAGGGATTATGAGAAGGAATAAGACGGCAGTTTCATGTGTTGTTCTCGCCGTTCCCCAGCGCCCGCTGTACCGCTAATCTAATACATAACCCCCTGATTTGTTTAATGGATGAGACTTTGCTGCTGCAAGAAGCACGCCAATAAAAGCCAGGCCCTCCAGAGGCTATTGTGCCTCATAATGATGCCAGACACACAATATGAGCGTTATGAAGCAATTTTTTATCATGCGGCGCATTGTTTTGCTCTGGTGGAGCTGTGCAAGTAAAGGCAATCTCTCCCTGCAGCATAACGCGCCTCCCGCACACTTAGATAAACCTTCAGTGTGATAAACTGTCCCAGCTACATGTGGTAGGGAAAAAAAGAAGTTTGGGATAGAATTGCCATGATGATGCGAGTCAGATGTGGGCTTTTTATTAGCTTATGTTTTCTTTCTCACTCAGTTATCGCTTCCTTTTTTTGCTGTTGTTGTAGGTTGAGGTAATTACAAAAAGGAAACAGTATTTTCAATTTATGGAATTTTAAACACTACATCAGACCAAAAAGAAAATAATTTTTAACACATAAATGCTGGGCTACAAGCATACACTGCACATACAATAAGCACTATTTGGGGATATTTTGTATGAATTATTGGATTAAGGCAGCATGATATGGAGGTGATGAAGGAAGCTGAAGTTGCTTTAATAACTGACTTTGTCTGCATTTTTGAGTTTGGGGTCTTTCATCCACCTCTTGATTAAACTCCGCAGAAAATATTTGGGGTTCAAGTTTGACAAGTTTGCTTGCCAATCACAGTGGTACCATGGCAATTAAAGAAGGTGCCGGCATCTTGTGAAGACTTAAAACTAGTGGAAACAAAGTTGACCAACAATCAGCAGATGGCAACATTGCTCATGCAACTATTTCTACCATACTTCTTTGTTTAATTCATTTTAGAATTTTACTGCTTGTATATTATAATTAAATATACCAAGATAAGGTATGTTTTGGTATATTTACCAAACGTATATTTTTATACTGAATTATCACTTAGTTATCACTTTCTGGATTCAATTTCTAAATAGTTAAGCTTTTCTTGTGTTATTTTGGTCTATTGAAATGTGTCAGTACAAGAAATAAAAAACATCAAGTTAAATCAGTCATTGGACTCCAGGACATAAAAAAAGCAAGAATTGTGAGAGCAAATCCTCTAAACTCAATTACACTTAAACAATGGCAGCTGTTTCACAAATCTATACAAAAGACCGTATGGCAGGTGTTACAGGACAGCAGGGCCTCCTTGCATGTCTTTTGTCTTCCTTACTGCAATAACGAGGCAAAAAGGAGATTTTTTTTTAAATATTCTTGGAAAAATAACATAAGAAGAGAAATAAATTTAGAAGCAACTTCTGGTTCTTGGATGCCTTTGGTGAAAAATGAGAGGCATTTTGTTGCCTCTCAAAGAAAAAAAGAAATTTGTTGAATAGATAGCACTAAAGTTGTCTGTTGAATAAAATAGCTAGAAGACAACATCTCAGAGGGTTTAAGACATTTCTCTACTTCAGTGGAATGTTAATGCAGTTCCAGGGAGGCTATTTCCAATAATCAGTACATACACAGCTCAATAAAGCCATCACATCCTAACTCAGTCTTTTTTTTCTCATTTTAGTTCATTTGCAGTACTTATGCTTCACTTCTTGGTGTACGTACCTAAAGAATTGATAATCACACTGGATCAGAAGTGGGTATGGGTCCGACTGTCATTTTTTAAACAGAAGGATAAATAGAAATAATGAGAATTTTTCAAGCATAGATTGCCATTGATTATGCCAGTTGACATTTCACGCTGTAGGCTGTTGTCAAGTCTCACAAGATAAACAGCAGTGATGCATCATTTGACATGTTGACTGATAAAAATTCAATCAGCAGCCACCTCCACCATCGTGCTGCTCTTTATGATTACTCATTGTTAATGGACACGTTTTTTTTTGTTCAAATACAAGAGATGAACTCTGAACAACTGTGCTTTGCAAATGTGAGATGTTTTTGATAAGTTGTAAATCTTTTGTAGGCAGAAATTGATTCCACTGCTACATATAAAAATAGGAATAGAAATACATTGTGCCAGTCTCACCAAAACTGTGACAGGCTGCATGTAAAGTGTTTCATATTAATTTAACTGTGTATTTTGTTTTGTTCACGAATGGGGGAAGAAAGGAGCGGGAGATTGACAGGCCGATTGGTGCAGCATCTGCCGTGAAGAGGGCGCTGTACCGGTCCGTCGTGGTGAAGAGAGAACTGAGTCAAAAAGTGAAGCTCTCAATTTACCGGTCGTTCCCACCCTTTGCTTTGGGTCATGACCAAAAGAACAAGATCACGGATACAAGCGGCCGAAATGGGTTTCCTCTGCAGGGTGCATGAACTCTGCAGGGTGGCCGGGCTCTCCCTTAGAGATAGGGTGAGAAGCTCGGTCATCCAGGAGGGACTCAGAGTAGAGCCGCTGCTCCTCCA
>CAEGAF010093697.1:0-11160 GCA_903067075.1 Micropoecilia bifurca | reverse complement strand
ACACACACACACACACACACACACACACACACACACACACACACACACACACACACACACACACACACACACACTCATCATTTCCTTCACATCACCCAAGGAGCTGAAATAAACTGACTGAACGACGTTAACTGGACCATCAGAGACGCTTCATGGTTTTACTGGAAACTTAACTTCTCCTCCAGTAAAGCAGCTGCTGTCCTGGAAACGGCGCCGCAGCAGATCCAGTGGGAACCGAACCGGGTCGGACTGATCCGACGCATCACACCAACCGCCGAGAGCAAAGCCTCCTGGGAAATCCCAGTAAACCAGAGGAGGCAGACAGAGACAGACTGGGAGGAGCAGGAAGAGGTTCTGACGGTTCTGTTCAGACGGATCCAGGCTCCACTGAGCCAAACGTCTCGATGAAGTCGTTCATCTCTGCTTCAGCTGAATCGATTAAAAAGAACTGGATCTGTCACAGCAGTGAACTGAGCGGAACCGGCTCTATCAGAACCGACCCAGAACCGGTCCTCCTCTACAGAACCTCAGCGGACAGAAACATGAGACCCGAACTGGATCTCATTCTGAGGCAAACCGGGTCGGTTCCACTGAGGTTAAACGCTCAGAACAAGCAGCTCCGTTCGGACCCAGAACCGGAACCGGGATCCCGTGGAGCTGCAGCGGGTCCAGCTGACGGGAGGATGAGGAGGAGGATGAAGAGTCTGTGGTACCAGGTGCTGCAGGTGAAGCGCCGACTCAGCAGAACCGGCCCGGCGGATCGTTTGTCACGAGCAGCAGCTGAACATCTGGTGCGGCTCAGATCCTCCGCCGGGCCCGATTGGACCTGCTGCTGCTGGGTCGCCATGGCAACGCGGGACGCAGTGAAACCGGTCCCGGTGAAACCGGTCCGGACCGACGGTCTGGTTCTGAGAAGCTCCTGGAGAGGAAGACTGAGGTCCTTCAGGAGGATTCAGGTCCAGGCTGCGTGGAAACGCTGATCCTCTTCTTCTGCTCTGGTCCTCAGACTTCCATTCTTCTTCTCCTGTGGTTTTTATCTTTTTTCTTCATTTATTTCTCTCTTTGCTGTTTTGTTCCATTTTTACCATTTTCTCCATAGTTTCGTCTGAATTTTCCTTGTATTTTTTATTTTCCCTGGTTGAACGTTCCTCTAGTTCTGGTCGTTGTCACATAACTTTGTTCCTCGTTTCCATGAATCCTGATGATGTTTTTATTTTCTCTTTATTTGCTTTAAATTATTTTTCCTCTTGTTGTCCGTGTTTATTTTCTTCGCCTCTTTCTTCTTTTCTTCAGACAAACTTTAACTTTAATTAGATTTTTTTCATCTTAGGGTGAAGCAAAGCATGTCTCACAAAGGAAAACAAACACAGAGACACACACACACACACACACACACACAGAGACACGCACACAGAGAGACACACACACACACACACACACACCTCTGGATCACAATCGCAGCGTTTCTAACGGGATAAATCAGACCAATGGGAACAGGTGCATTTCTTCAGTCGGGTCAGAGTCTGCAGGAGGTGTGTGTGTGTGTGTGTGTGTGTGTGTGTGTGTGTGTGTGTGTGTGTGTGTGTGTGTGTGTGTGTGTGTGTGTGTATCAGCCTCATTATTAAATCTCCATGAGAGCATTAAGCCAGCAGCTGAGAGTCGAGTTGTGGCTCTGAGAGTCGTTATGATCGGCTGACGGCCGGAGAGACGGAGACACTTCAGGCTGATCAGAACCAGGAGGAGGAAGAGGAGGATGAGGAGGAGGAGGAGCAGGAGGAGGAGGAGGAGTGGGAACCAGCAGCTGCTCCTCTCCTGATCTTCAGACGTTTTCAGGGTCATAAAGTTACTTTTGGATCCAGTTTTTGTCTCGATCAGATGCTGAAATGTTTCCAGTGTTTCCTGCTTTGGGAATTTCGTGCTTCCTGAACATCAGGTTCTCTGGCTGCGACTTTTTGGGTCAGAACATTGGAGCGAGCCAGGAGAACTCCTGCAGAACCGGTCCAGAACCGGTCCAGAACCGGTCCAGAACCGGTCCGGAACAGGAACAGGACTCTGCAGCAGAAACCGGCTGCTGCTGTAGTCAACTTCCTCATCCCATAAAAACATAAAACCCGTCATCACAGCGGATCTGGAGGAACCAGACATTTGATTAAATGATCTGATCCAGAACCGGTCCAGACGGTTCTAGAGGTTCTGTTTAAACGACGAGGAAAAGACACAGTGAGAATATTTGTCGGTTATCAGTTTTCCATCAGTTTTTGTTTAAAATTCAGCAGAAATTCTACAACAAAATGACCAGAATTCAGTTTAGTCAGTTTATCTGCCTGGTTTCTACTTAAATGGAAATTTTCTTAATTTTGTGAGATCAGCAGATAATTACATGTGAAGCTGATCAGATGTTCATCAGTAAAGGTCTAAAGATCAGCTGCTGTCTTTGCTCTGCAGTCAGTGTGTCTGTTAGCTCCGCCCACCACTATAGCTCCGCCCACCACTATAGCTCCGCCCACCGCTATAGCCCCGCCCATCGCTATAGACCCACCCACCACAATAGCTCCGCCCACCGCTATAGCTCCGCCCACCGCTATAGCTCCGCCCACCGCTATAGCTCCGCCCACCGCTATAGACCCGCCCATCGCTATAGACCCACCCACCACAATAGCTCCGCCCACCACTATAGCTCCGCCCACAGCTATAGCCCCACCCACCACTATAGCTCCACCCACAGCTATAGCTCCGCCCACCACTATAGCCCCACCCACCACTATAGCTCCTCCCACCGTTATAGCTCCGCCCATTGCTATAGCTCCGCCCACCACTATAGCTCCGCCCACAGCTATAGCTCCGCCCACAGCTATAGCTCCGCCCACAGCTATAGCCCCGCCCACAGTCGTAGCGTTTCAAAATAGTAAATCTTGGTATTGGCCAAAATCAGACCCTGCAGGTCACCAGCCAGCGTCTGTAAACCCGGCCCAGAGCGGGTCGGAGCGGGTCGGAACCAGCAGCCCGCGGCAGGAACTCACCACCAGGTTTCCGATAACCATGACCAGCATGAAGACGAGGATGCAGAGCGGCTGCCCAGCCACCTCCATGCAGTCCCACATGGTCTCGATCCACTCGCCGCACAGAACCCGGAACACGATGAGGAAGGAGTGGAAGAAGTCCTTCATGTGCCAGCGGGGCAGGACGCAGTCCCTGGAGATCTTACACACGCACTCCTGCAGGGGCAGAGGTCAGGGGGTCAGAGGTCAGGGGGTCAGGGGTCAGGGGCAGGCGTCAGGGGTCAGGCCCACCTGGTAGTTCTTCCCGAACAGCTGCATCCCCACCACGGCGAAGATGAAGACGATGATGGCGAGGACCAGCGTCAGGTTGCCCAGGGCGCCCATGGAGTTCCCGATGATCTTGATGAGCGTGTTGAGGGTCGGCCAGGACCGGGCCAACTTGAAGACACGCAGCTGGGGGTCAGAGGTCAGCAGGAAGGAAAGACTCTCAGTTAGGAATCAACCGACTCTGACCGGCTGCACCGGATCATGTAGCTCTGAGTTCAGATCAAAATGAGCAGGAGCTTCAAAAGCAGGAAGTGGACTACAGAGCAGGGGATTCTGGGTAATTACAGCCAAAGCTAACGTGCTAGCTTAGCGCTGGCAGCAGAAATGGCTCCTGGTCTTTAGCCTGAAGAGAGAAAATCCTCCAGCTGCTAAAATCCTCCATCTTGTTTCCATCTAACAAAACAGGAAGTGGACTACAGAGCAGGGGATTCTGGGTAAATACAACCAAAGCTAACGTGCTAGCCTAGCGCTAGCAGCAGAAATGGCAGAAATCCTCCATCTTGTTTCCATCTAACAAAACAGGAAGTGGACTACAGAGCAGGGGATTCTGGGTAAATACAGCCAAAGCTTATGTGCTAGCCTAGCGCTAGCAGCAGAAATGGCTCCTAAAGAGAAATCCTCCAACCGCTAAAATCCTCCATCTTGTTTCCATCTAACAAAACAGGACGTGGACTACAGAGCAGGGGATACTGGTCCGTCCAGACTGGACCATCCAGTCTGGACGGTCCAGTCTGGACGGTCCAGTCTGGTTCTGGTCGGTCCGGTTCTGTCCGGTCCCCGTGTCCCTCAGGACGTACCAGGCGGAAGGACCTCAGGACGCTGAGTCCCTCCACATCAGACAATCCGAGCTCCATGAGGCTCAGGCAGACGATGATGCTGTCGAAGATGTTCCAGCCCGTCTGGAAGTAGTGATACGGGTCAAAGGCCACGATCTTCAGGACCATCTCCGCTGTGAAGATCCCCGAGAAAACCTGGACACAGGGGTCACAGGGGTCAGAGGTCACACTGGGGTCAAACAGGGTCAGAAGTTACATTGGGGTCACAAAGAGGTCACATAAGGTTACACAGGGTCAGAGGTCACACTGAGGTCACACTGGGGCCAAACAGAGGTCAGACAGAGGTCTCACAGAGGTCACATAGGGTCAGAGGTCACACAGAGGTCACATAGGGACACACTGGGGTCACATAGGGTCAGAGGTCATACTGGGGTCAAACAGGGTCAGAAGTTACATTGGGGTCACAAAGAGGTCACATAAGGTTACACAGGGTCAGAGGTCACACTGAGGTCACACTGGGGCCAAACAGAGGTCAGACAGAGGTCTCAC
The DNA here is from genome assembly GCA_903067075.1 of Micropoecilia bifurca. Classification (NCBI taxonomy): domain Eukaryota; kingdom Metazoa; phylum Chordata; class Actinopteri; order Cyprinodontiformes; family Poeciliidae; genus Micropoecilia; species Micropoecilia bifurca. Next base: position 6,509 of record CAEGAF010093697.1, on the reverse strand, counting down.
AGAGGTCACATAGGGTCAGAGGTCACACAGAGGTCACATAGGGACACACTGGGGTCACATAGGGTCAGAGGTCATACTGGGGTCAAACAGGGTCAGAAGTTACATTGGGGTCACAAAGAGGTCACATAAGGTTACACAGGGTCAGAGGTCACACTGAGGTCACACTGGGGCCAAACAGAGGTCAGACAGAGGTCTCACAGAGGTCACATAGGGTCAGAGGTCACACAGAGGTCACATAGGGACACACTGGGGTCACATAGGGTCAGAGGTCACACAGGGACACCCTGGGGTCACATAAGGGCACACAAAGGTCACACAGAACTCACGCTGGGGTCAAACAGAGGTCACACTGGGGTCAGAGGTTACACTGGGGTCACACTGGATCAGTCAGATGTCACACAGGGTCAAACAGAGGTCACACAGGGTCAGAGGTCACACTGAGGTCACACTGGGGTCATACTGGAATCAAACAGGGTCAGAGGTTACTCTGGGGTCACACTGGGGTCACACAGGGTCAGAGGTCACACTGAGGTCACACTGGGGTCAAACAGAGGTCTCACAGAGGTCACATAGGGTCAGAGGTCACACAGAGGTCACACAGGGACACCCTGGGGTCACATAGGGGCACACAAAGGTCACACAGAACTCACGCTGGGGTCAAACAGAGGTCACACTGGGGTCAGAGGTTACACTGGGGTCACACTGGGGCCAAACAGAGGTCATACTGGGGTCACACAGGATCCGTCAGAGGTCACACAGAGGTCACACAGGGTCAGAGGTCACACTGAGGTCCAGCCCAGCGGAGAGGAAGCTGGTCCAGGTCGAGTCCATGTTTGTGGTTCTGACATGCAGACGGTCAGAACATCTTCAGAACCTTCTGGACCAAGAAAATCCACAAAGACCAGAGAGGCTGAGAAAAACCAGCAGAACCAGTTTGACACACGGTTCCCACTCCAGATACTGGCTACATGCTACAGCCGTGTTAGCATGACGGTGTGTTTCTGGTACTGTTTGTGTGTATTAGCGTGTGTGTGTGTGTGTGTGTGTGTGTGTGTGTGTGTGTTAGCATATCTACGGCTGTCAGCATGTTTGTATGTTTCTGTTGACGCATTTATGTGTGTTAGCATCGTCTGTTTGCATATCACTGTATGTTAACATGTTTGTGTGTGTTAGCATGGCTACTTGTGTTAGCAGGCTACCTGTGTTACCATGGCTACCTGTGTTACCATGGCTATGTGTGTTAGCAGGCTAACTGTGTTAGCATGCTGCCTGTGTTAGCATGGCTACCTGTGTTAGCATGGCTACCTGTGTTACCAGGCTGCCTGTGTTAGCATGGCTACCTGTGCTAGCATGGCTATGTGTGTTAGCAGGCTACCTGTGTTAGCAGGCTGCCTGTGTTAGCATGGCTACCTGTGTTAGCATGGCTACCTGTGCTAGCATGGATATCTGTGTTAGCAGGCTACCTGTCTTACTAGGCTACCTGTATTAGCATGGCTACCTGTGTTAGCATGGCTGCCTGTGTTAGCCTATCTGTATGTACTGGAATGTGTTTATGCGTTGGCGCTCTGTGTGTTAGCGTTGTCTATGTTTGTTAGCAGGCGTGTTTCTGTGTGTTAGCATTTTATTATTATATTAGCATATTTGGATGTTTGTGTTTTCATGTCTCTGTTAGCTTGTGTGTTTCAGCATCAGTGTGAATTTAGAGATTTGTGTTTAGTTCTTATTCAGGGCAGAATGTGTCAGTGTATCTGTTTGTGTTCTCATGTCAGTGTGTGTGTGTGTGTGTGTGTGTGTGTGTGTGTGTGTGTGTGTGTGTGTGTGTGTGTGTGTGTGTGTGTGTGTTTAGCCTCCAGGATGGTCCCGTTTCGCCTCGGGGCTCATTAGCTCTGCACAGCGTTGATTAGCTTCTCCTCATGATTACTGACTTCAGGAGGAGCTCAGTGCTGCTGTCTGGCTTCAGACACACATGATGAGGCAGGTCAGGGTCAGAACCTTCTTCAGCGGTTCTAATAAACCTGGATCTAGGTAACCGGATCTATCCGATTCGGTTCCAGCTCTCAGAATTAGTTCGTGTTTCCAGTTTAAATCATTATTATTTTTCCCACTCTGTCGTGTTTTCCGGTCATTTTCTCGCTCATGTTTCTCGGACGTCAGGCGACTGATGCTAACCAAGTTAAACTCGGCTCAGCTGTCAAACATCAGCAGCAGCTGCTGCTTCCCTGCAACCAGAAGCACCAGTGAGCAGGAAAACCGGCGGCTTTATGCAACTCAGTAAATATGAAACTATGACCTTTAAAAGGCTTCAGCTGAATTAAACCAACCAGCTTCCTGTTCGCCAAGCTAAACAATATATTTACAGACATTTTCAACTGAAAATGATAAAAAAACTTTACTGCAAATCTTTGAAAAGAAAAATTTATTTAGTTTATTTTATTCAGCAACAAAAATGAGAACTTTCTTCTAAAATTTAGCAAACTGGATGCCAATGTGTGAGTAAAATGTTCAGACATGTTTGTGGCCTAATCAAAGTAAAAATAGTGCTAATAAAATAAAAAATAGTTTGTTAAACTGAACATTTTACAGTTAAGAAGATCCCATAAAAGATGTTAAACATCATCAGCTTCACTTTCTGAAAGTCAAACTGACGTCAGGGGCCACATGAATGCATTCAATGGGCCACAAACGGCCCTCGGGCCGCACTTTGACCCCCTGAGCTAAACTGAATGTCTGACAGGAGGATCGACAGGAATGTGTGATGGAACTGAAATGAAGTTTTGGAAAGTTTGGACTGGTGACATAGAAACAAACTGTATCTACAATGATCTGTAGATCAGCATCTATAGATCAGCATCTGTAAACACTGATCTACAGTGTTTACAGATCTGGTTCTGATCATGAACCAGATCAGAACCATCAGCAGCTGATGGTTCTGATCTGGTTCCTCTGGTTCATGATGTTCAACTTCCACTGAGTTTCTGATTCACTGATGGAGGAAAGAAACGGACCAGCAGCTACGTTCACATCAGAGTGTGTGTGTGTGTGTGTGTGTGTGTGTGTGTGTGTGTGTGTGTGTGTGTGTGTGTGGGTGTGTGAGGAGTCGNGTGTGTGTGTGTGTGTGTGTGTGTGTGTGTGTGTGTGTGTGTGTGTGTGTGTGTGTGTGTGTGTGTGTGTGAGCCGTCGGCTCTTTAACAGGCTTGTTGACATCAGCATCACTAATAACAGTAACATCAGCAGAGAGAGGATGACTGTGAGGAAGACGCCTGATTATCTTTGTCACAACCAGGCAGATGTAATGAGTAAGCAGCAACACACACACACACACACACACACACACACACACACACACACACACACACACACACACACACACACACATCATTAACCAGAATGTTCTGAGGTTTTCGTCCTTCTTGTTTTAACTCCATTAAATCTCTGATTTAATCTGAGGGACATTAAACCAACATTTCCACTTTTATTGTTAAACTTCCGAAACCAGTTACAATAAAAATCAGTCAAAGAGATGAAATCTGAATATAGAGAATAAAAATATAGAGAATATTCATCCAGCTGCTTTTTATTTATTAATGTCCATCTTTCTCATCTGGTTTGTTTAGTTTTCTTGATTGATTTTTACTCTCAGATTCAATCAATTTAAATATGAATAAAACGTTTATGTGTTTCTGTAACTCATCTAGATTAATTAAACACAGACTGACGTTTTAAAGCTTTTATTTCTGTTATTAATGATTATTTCCTGAGCTCAGCTCTAATAAAAACAGTCCAATATTATAGCCTCAAGGCTTTTATTTTGAAAAGACATTTCAAAATAAAAATCTTCCATGTTTTGGATCTGAATGGATCCAGTGTTGGTGTAACTCAGTCATCCTGAGGAAAAGACACTAAAGCTCAAAGTAGAGGAGGAGGAGGATTCATTTCCTTCACTTTTTCATTTATTCTGAATATTTGGAGTGTTTTTGTTTTTCGTTCCCTAAAATTTCCTTTGATTTTCAGAAGCTTCTTGTTTTAATTTTCCTTTAAATATCAAACGAAATCAGTTTTTCCACTGCAGATAAACTGAAGTGTTTTAACCCTCGGCTCTCCACCAGAGTCACTGACGCCGGTTAAACTCCACATGGAGCCTCCAGCCACCCTGACCTCTGACCTCCAGCAGCATCAGCACTTTTCCTCCAAACTTCCCAGACTTTCTCGCCTCCCAAACCAAGACGAAGCTCCCAGGAAACGTGAGGCAGCAGCAGCTCTGTCATCTGGAGCTGCTGCTGGAAATGCAATAAGTGGAGGATCAGTGGTGGAAACAGCCTCATCTCAGCCTGCAGCCATAAATCAGGATGTCAGGAAACACAGAGACATGAAAGGTTAGCGGCTCGGCTGCTGCGCCGCGGAGAAAAGCCTCTGGAAGTCGGAGGTGTTTCGCTCGCATGGAACTACTGAAAGAGCGGCGAGCGCATTAGCTGACATCGATTGTGTCAGCAGGGAGGCGTCCTGACATGATCCGGCTTACATAACCTCAGAGCCGCGCAGCCGGCAGAAAGGCCAGCGAAACGCCAAGCAAACATCTGCCAGATTAGCGGTTTGATCCGCTAAGGAAGTCCAGACTTCAAGCTTCCTCAGCCGCACAACAACTCAAAGTGTCGACGCTGCAGAAGACGCATCAAGCAGGAAGCCGGGCGGCGGCAGCGTTACGTAACCCACCGACGACAGGAAGAGGCCTGGGGGCCGCCGCCGCTAACCGGCGCTAACCAGCGCTAACCAGCGCTAACGCTATCCAGCACCGAGCCACATGGAGGAATCGACACCGACTAGATGATCACCTGCTTTANTAAACCTGAGAGTCGCTTAGCAACCTGAGGGCTGCCGGCGCTAACGCTAACCAATGCTAACGCTAACCAGCGCTAACACTAAACAGCGCTAACGCTAACCAGCACCACATGGAGGAATCAACACCAACTAGATGATCACATACTTTATTAAGATACAGGATAAACCTGAGAGTCGCTTAGCAACCTGAGGGCTGCCGGCGCTAACGCTAACCAATGCTAACGCTAACCAGCGCTAACGCTAACCAGCACTGAGCCACATGGAGGAATCAGCACCGACTAGATCAGAGCTGCTCATTACGTCAATCGAAAGGTTTTGAGTCTCAGCAGGTGACAAACTGGAGCCTCCAGGAAGCTGAGACCAGAACTTCCTCTTCTGACAGGCTTAGCAAAATATTCACTAAGATCCTGAACGTTTTTTAGCTTCATTAAAAAATAATGATTATAAAAAAATCAACAAAACATGTTAAAATTAATCATCTCAGTAATTATTGTTTCAACAAGGTGTTGCGCAATTCAGTGCGTTTCGGTCTCATTAACAAAATAAAAGCGACTCAAAGACACAGAGATCAGAGCAGGAGTTTAAATCAACCACCGCTGTGATCATCATCTCACAGGACATTTAAACTATTTACAACTAACACAAGGAAGATTTTTTAAGCAGAAGCTCAAAACTCCGGCGTAAAAGAGAGTTTATGTGGAGAGGAAATGGACTTCAAAATAAGAGCATGAATATATATTTCTTAAGACTTCAACACAGATGTTGAACTTTATTCGGCTGAAAGTTTATAAAACATCCAAATAAATTATGCTTCAGAATTTATCTGTGAACATTTATTTTGTTATTGCCAAGTGCGCTAACCGTTTTAAAAGCTAGCATAACCCCTGAAGCGCTAATCATTAGCTCTGCTATTAGCGCATTAGCGGTACTGAGCCCACCACAGTTTGTTTTGTTAATTCGTAAAAAAATAAAAAATACATTTATTTCCTGATGGAGCCGCATGACTGGATGATTTTTATTTTTTCCATGTTTTAGGTTTGACTAATGAAACATGAACATCCAACATGGCCGACTCAGACAGCTTGTTTGTATATTTTCACCAGTTATTTACATTTTGAACCGGAACGTGAAGAAGGTCCCGTCTCTGCAGCAGCAGCGTACCACGCCAGGCCCCGGCTCCACAGGTTGAGCCACGCGGCTGCGGGTTGTTTCTCCTTTTAAACCTCGTTAGCATGCGGTTCCGCCCGGCTGCGCCCAGGTGTGCGGCGCTCTGGCGCTTCACACCTCAGGTGAACCGATTAGCATAGCGTTAGCATAGCCCAAAGGTCACCTGGGGGTCGCTGGCTGACCCGGTTCTGTCAGCCCAGATAACCTGACCCGGTTCTGGTGGAAACGCAGCAGGTCAGGTTCCATCCTGAGGTCTGAGACTTTCAGCTCGTTTCACACCTGGTTCTGGTTCTGGTGTCACTTCAGACACATCAGTCAGTTTGGAGAAAAACTGGAACTGAACGACCCGGTTCGGCTGCAAGGACCGGAACCAGAAACACGGACCGGAACCAGAAACACGGACCGGAACCAGAAACAAGGACCGGAACCAGAAACACGGACCGGAACCAGAAACACGGACCGGAACCAGAAACACGGACCGGAACCAGAAACACGGACCGGAACCA
>CAEGAF010093688.1:0-10324 GCA_903067075.1 Micropoecilia bifurca | reverse complement strand
CTGAGAAATGAGATGCAGGTGATCGGTATCGGTTCAAGAGCCAATGATCGGCCGATCCCGATCATCACCGATTTCACAGAAATCGGCCGATTATGATCGGTGATCGATCGATCGGCACACCTCTATTTTTCATGTCAGTGTTAATGTCATGAAGCTGATGACTCCATGACACTTTCAATTTGACTCATTAGGAAAACGAGGGAAAGAGGAACAGAAGCCATCGGGACGTGAGATGCCTTGAGCTGTGAATGGCCTGAGAAGATGCATGCTGGCAGTTTAGATCACTGTGCTGAGCCGTTAGGAAGCGGAGCTGATGAGATTTTAGAACAGCTTAAAACTTCAGCTCTGCGAACCGTATGAGTTGAGCTAATCATGACTCTGAGATGAGATAGACTGGCGATTGGAGGCCAGATAAACAGGAGCTGGAAGCTCTGGTGCGCTAACTGATGTCGTGAAAACGAATTATGAATGAGATTGGAGAAGGTAGTCTTTACCTGGACAGCGGCCCCTACAGGCGCAGTGAGGATGCGGGTTGATGAGGATGGAGAGCCGAGACATGCGGAAGTGGGCGTGGTAGTCTGATGACAGCGTCTCCTGGAGGTGAGCTGGGAAAGACGATCCAGGCGGAGGAGCGACTCCATGATGAAACGAGCTGGAGGGCCGACGAGCGTCAGTGGAGGGAAGGAGGGCGGCGGATCGAGGAGGGGCCGGAGCGTCCTGATGGATGCCGAAGGGAGTCATGGTGGGGCGGAAAGGTCGGTGAGCTGACTGGCGGCTCTTGCTGGAGATGACTTTAACAGGGGGGGAGGGTGGTGCAGGATCCATGAAGCTAGACGACGCCCCCTGTGGGGCAGGTTGCCGGTTGATGAGGCTGGAGAGCCGTTGCGGCTGAGACATACGGAAGTGAGCGAGCCTGGCGGACTGGTGGCGGCGGGCGGAGGAGTCCGCGACCAGATCAACAGGGAAGGCTGACTAGGGTCATTGGTGGGGAGAAAAGGACGGCGGACCGAAGAGATGCCGGGTGTTGCTGATGAAGGTCAAGGGGAGCCAGGGTGGGGACAGCTGAAGTCCACGGGAGCTCAGCGAGGGTCGAGGGACATCGAGCCAAGAAAGGGAAAAGGACGATCAGAGGGAGCTTTGTGAGCTGAACCAGGCCGAAGGAGCGGAACCGTTGATGGAGAGGAGGCAGCTGGAATTCACGAGGTAGAAGGAAAAGGACCATTAACGTTGAAGCACGGCTAAAGCGGGTGGATCTGTGGCTGCTTCGCCTTTTGAAGGATCTCTTGCCAGGTGATTGGATCGAGGTAGAGAGGTGGTGCATCCTGATTGGCTGGGATGAAGGCGTGGTGATAGGTGATCCCGGAAGAGTCTTACAGCTTGAATTTCCGCCTAGGGCTACATAACAGACGTTGTTCAAATTCGCCATTTTTACTTGCATATTACCTTTAAAGTAGAGAGGGTCTTGATAATGGTTAGTAATTTTGGTAAATTCAAGCTGGTGACGTCCTAGTCTGATTTATACGACAACACAACTGGACAACAACCGATGGAAATTAAATGTGGGTCACAAAGGAGCCCAAAGGGACGAAGGCTGCTAACATCTTGCTAGTTGGTGGTAAGTTTGCTTATTCATTATAATAGTTCAGTTATATAGAGTGCAGTAAATATATAAACAAACTTACGTTGGTTTAATAAATAATCTTATTTTTTACATTTTTGTTCATTTTTATCTCTAACAATATTAATTTCTATTTTAAATTATTAAACTGTTGTATTGTTTTTACTTTATGTCAATATGGCAGACTAAGGTTGGTGACCAAGCTTTGCAATCAACATCCAAAGAATGGTAGGTGTATTTGTTGGCATTGAATTACATTACTAACACATGCACCAATGGGTGGAAATTAAATTTAAAAAATGTACTCTAATGTGATGTCACTCAAAATAATTTCTATATATATTGTTGAAATACAAAATGTAACGTCTTGGTTTTTTTTTTTTGCCAGATAGTCTAACACAGTCAATATTGATGAAAAAGTTTTTGTTCTGTTCTGCAGATGCTGGTCTACTGGAATATCAAAATTCTACAGCTTCTGAGGTCCGCGTAGCTATCTGTCGCAAATGTAACATCGAACATTTCATTGAAAAAAAATAGAAGGAGATGTTCACATTAAAATGTTATTTTATTTTAATTCTGTTTGTGAATTTTAAAAGTTATATTATTTTTGGTCTTTAAAATAATATATATATGTTTTAGTCCCACTTAAATTTTCATGTTTTAGTCACACTTAAATTTTCATGTTCATTGTGTTCACTTCTAACTTGTCAGCTGATAATTTATGTAAAGTTCATAAAGTTGTGAGTAAATTTTATACAATTTTAATATGTCGGCAATAAAACAAAATATTTCAATTACCTTGAACATCTTGTGTAATTAATCTTTCCATGTAATTGTAGTGTAGTTATGCATGTAATGCACAAAATAGGAGTAGGAATAAAGAACTTTTACAATTTATTAGCAATAGCAGTAAATCAAAAATAAAAATTAGATGTAATTTAAATACATTATTAATATTAGAAGTATATTTAAAGTATATTAAAAGTATATTTTTAATATAATGTTGACAGAATTAGCACACTCAAAATATACTAATCAAGCTCTTGAATACTACATAAAAAAGTATACTTAAAGTATACTAAGTACTACTTGACGTTGTTCCAAAAAAGTACGTTGAATTATACTAAAAATTGTAAATTAATACTATTTAAATATACTAAGCACAAAAAAGTCGTTCCAAAATAGCAGTTTATAAGTACATTAATCAAAGTATGCTATAGTATATTAAATTTTAATTTACTTAAGTATACTTATTTTTTTTACTAGGGTGACTCAGTGAAATGAGCTTTTTTTGTCAAAAGCAAAAAACAATCCTCTTTCAAGAGATATCGTAGAAATTTTCATTTATGCATTTGAAAAAGAGGCAACTTCAAGAATACAAATGTGTCTCAGAGCATATATACGTATACTATATCGCCAAAAGTATTCACTCACCTGCCTTGACTCACATATGAGTTTAAGTGACATCCCATCCCTAATCCATATGGTTCAATATGATGTTGGTCCACCAACTAGAACACCTACAGCTAGAACACCTTCAACTCTTCTGGGAATGCTGTCCACAAGATTTAGGAGATTTTATGGGGATTTTTGACCATTTTTCCAGAAATGCATTTGTGAGGTCATGTACTGATGTTGGACAAGAGGGCCTGACTCTCAGTCACTGCTCTAATTCATCCCAAAGATGTTCTGTTTGGTTGAGGTCAGAAATCTGTGGCCAGTCAACTTCATCCACACCAGACTTTATGGATCTTGCGTTGTGTTCTGGTGCACAGTCATGGTAGAAGAGAAAGGGGTCAGATCCAAACTGTTCCCACAAAGTTGGGAGTGTGGAATTATCCAAAATGACCTGGTATGCTGAAGCATTCAGAGTTCCTTTCACTGGAACTAAGAGCTAAGCCCAGCTCCTCAAAAACAACTCCCCACCAAAATCAACCTTTCACCAAACTTTACACTTGGTACACCGCAGTCAGACAAGTACTGTTCTCCTGGCGATCGCCAAACCCAGACTCATCCATCAGATTGCCAGATGGAGAAGCGCGATTTGTCACTCCAGAGAACATGTCTCCACCACTTTAGAGTCCAGTGGCTGGGTGCTTTACACCACTGCATCAAACGCTTTTCACTTAGTGATATATGGCTTGGATGCAGCTGATTCACCATGCTTTGTCAGAAACTCCAAAGACACAGGTGCAGGCCTCAACAATTGCCTGGATCTATGACTACCTCACAAACAGACCACAGTTTATGAGACTGAAGGACGAACTGTGGTCTTTTACAGTTTAAAGGACTAAACAGTTGTACGACAGCACAGGATCACCACAGGGGACTGTAGTCTCACCAGCTCTTTTCACACTACACTTCAGACTTAAAGCACAAGTCAGACTCTAGTCTTCTCAAGAAATATTCAGATGACTCTGCTGATACACCTGACTCTTTACCCAGAGATGAGTACATAATCTAATTTTGAATGTGATCAAAATCAAGATGATTGTAAATTTTAAGAGAAACAGGGTCAAAGGTCTAACACTATATCCAACATTAGAGAAGAAGAGGAGGGTCAGAGAAGTATAAATACCTCAATGTTCAATGCATTTTGTATATCATGGAACCTTTTTGATTTTTAATTTTTGATGTTGCTTTTTAAGTCTAGGTAAGCAATAGAAGTGCTTGCAGGCAGCGTGCCTTTTTAAACTTCCATCCTCTGAAATGTTTGTCAAAGAACTCTTTGGGTGGCATGTCATGCGTAGGAGGCTGTTAGTCAGTAATGATCTTTGTAATGTGAGAAAAAGATGAAGGGTCGTAGCGCGCAGAGGTAGACAACCATGCCTCAAGGCTAGGAGGAATTCCAGGACAGGAACTTCTAAAGGTCAAAAGCAACACTCACAAAATGTAGGTATTTCTTTTATTGTACTTAAATATAAATGCACTGAGTTTGAAGATTGTGTCTATGACAAGATACAATTAAAGTCAGCGAGATGGAAAAGAACCATTCTGTCAGAGGTGACAACATTAATGGAAGGCTGTCATGATTCTGGCTTTTGCTCTGAGTTTTCTTGTTAATTTCCTTCAAATTTGGTGTTAATTTCTGCAGCTGCTTTTGGTTTCTTAATTATCTCCCTGCGTGTATCTAAATTTACCTCTGTTTTCATGGGATCCTCTGTTGTGTTATGTTGTCGTCTCAGAGCCAGTCTGGGTTGTACTCTCCTACATGGTGGTGCTCACAGTTCTGGTTTCATTAAAGAAGAACCTTTTGATGTACATGGTCATCTATCTGCTCTGTTTCATGACAACGGCAAGCAATGAGCTACAGTGACGCATATATAATAAATAAAGTTAATGAAGTTAAATCTGATCTAGCCTCTCTTGTTTCAGATCAGTTGGAATTACCCAAATTCAGATTACATCTAAATGGAATGTAGTCCACCTGTGTGCTCCTTCACTCTTATAGGACACTTTGTTCCTGTCTCTTCTGCAAGAAACTATTTATAATGGCCATTTCCATCCTTTTTACAAAGTCCACCCACATCTGTCCCTCTCCTTTTCTATCCTGGATCCTGCCTTTCCCTTCCTCATCTCTGTTCCCTTCCTCATCTCTGTTCCCTTCACCAACCCTAATATTCCCTTCTCTGGAGTGAGAATATCAGGGGATATTCTCACTCCAGAATTTTTGCTTCTGTTACTCACATTCTACCTGTGGGACATAACCATTAACAGCATTGATCATCACACCTTCAGTTTCAGTCTTCAGACTCATCAGCCTATTTAACATTCTTTTCACTTCCAAGACATTTTTAACAAACTCTTCCAACAGGATAACTCCTATTCAATTTCTCTTTGTACTGTGACAGAACAGTTTGAATTTTTCTTCTAAGCATTAGTACCTTTCTACCTGAACACATATATGTACCTTCCTTCTTTGCAATGCTCTAGCTTTAACCTGACATAGTTCCAACAGTAAAACTCTCAGTTGTATACTCTTGCCTTTCTTCTTCTCTCTCTGCCTACGTACATGCCTTCCGCTTCTCCTCCATCAATCAACAGGAGTCCAATTTCCACTGACACCCTGTAATTCAGCAGCACTGGTGGTGGTCGTTGTTAGCCAGGGATTTGACGGATCTAGTATGAGTCTGTTTGTGATTTGGAAATTTGATTTGGCTTAAGTTTTACGTCAGATTCCTTTCTTGACAAAACCCTCTGTATTTATCTAGATTTGGAATTACCACAAGGATTCACTGGCTTGTGACCCCTTGTGGTGGCTTCTCTCAAGTTTATTATTAACAATAAAAATAATAGTAATAATAATAATAATAATATATTAATGGGTTTTAGATTAGACAGCTCTCTGCTAATTAAAAATTCACAGTTCCATTTCTTCTGCATCTGAATTGAGATCTATCAAACATGTTTTTATCATCTTTTTATGCCTACTTTCAGATTTTGAGAGTAGTTTTCTAAAGGTGTAAAGGATATAATTCCGGTGAGACTGCAAAGAGAAAAATGTATGGAAATACTAGAAAATTCCTGAAGAAATTTAAACGGGCCATGCCAAAGTGTGCCCGTCAGACTTTTAATAAAACGTTCTGATGCTAAAATTAGCAATATTGCTAAAAAAACTTGCAATGTAGTCAATAACCTGTGGGGAGTCAGAAGCATGTTCACTAAGCTGTACTTGTAACATTTAGTATGTTGCATAAGTTAAAATTAGCCAAAATGCTCATAATAGCATTAATGCTATCAGTAGCATGTGGCGCATCACTAGCATGTTGTCGGTCATTACTTACTCCATTCAGTATAGAAAACTTTGCTAATAAGCGTTCTGATGCTTAATATTAGCATCAATGCTAAGCTGAACTAAACTGTAGTCAAAAACCAGTGGAGAGTCAGAAACATGTTGACGAAGCTCTACTTGCACCATTGATTTTGTTAAAATTAACGCATAAGGTGAAATTAGCCAAAATGCTAATCTTGGCATCACTAGCATGTTGTCTGTCATTGCTTACTCCATTCAGTGTACAAAACATTGCTAATAAGTAAGAAAAGCATTCTGATGCTTAATATTAACATCAATGCTAAGCTGAGCTAAATTGTAGTCCAAAACCTGTGGAGAGTCAGAAACAGTTTAATGAAGCTGTACTTGCACCATTAATTTTTTAAAATTAATGCATAAGGTGAAATTATCCAAAATGCTAATCTTAGAATGATTGCTATCAGTAGCATGTTTGGCATCACTAGCATGTTGTCTGTCATTGACTTAGTCCATTGAATATACAAAACATAGTTAATAAGTACAAAAATTAGCTCAAAGCTAATTTAAGGTGAAATTATAATGCTCTGGCTTGCACAAATCAGTTCTATAACCTGAGACAATGCTACATAAAATTAACACCATTGCACTTTCTATGGTGGTGCAAAAACTCACTCAGCTGGGTTTGTCCATTGCAAGTCAGTATTACACATACTAATGGGTTTAACACTGTTGTTCACCAAAGTGAAATGACTGAAGCTCTTCCCATATCCATCACTGTATTTCTATGGCTGATCTAATTCACTGCAACAGTATAATAGTTGAACTCAGTGGTTAATGTAGTTTAGTCCAAGACTGACGAGTATAAGCTTCGCACATGTGGTTCTCACTCACAGTACGAAAAAAGACAGTTGGTAATTGTTTATTTCTCAAAATTTTTCAAGCTTCATACTAAGGATTTTAATTCACACTCAAAAACTCAGAGAAATAATAATTTTATATAAGCAAAATATAAATGGTCACAGGAAATATTTATTCTTCCCGCAATGCATTGTGAGACCTGCCTCCGTGCCTGTTTGTGAGACTACTCCTGCCTCTTTCTGGGACCCGTTGCTATGGTAATTAATTATCTGGACCTCGGTTGGCTCTCTCTGTCAGACAGTAAGATGGAGACAGAAGTTTCTATACTTGAGACACTCAGCATCGGTCTCAAGGACGCTAACAAAAAAATATAAGCCCTGGTGGTGGTCGTTGTTAGCCTGGTCTAGTATGAGTCCATGTTTGTGATTTGGAAATTTGATTTGGCTTAGGTTTTATGTCAGATTCCTTTCCTGACAAAACCCTCTGTATTTATCTAGATTTGCGATTGCCACAAGCAAAATGTAGAACACATTTAAATATTATATCTTCTATTATCTTCTAATCTAATATTATAACTATCTCGAGGAAAAAAGATAATAAAAGCTAATATTATCACTTACCTGAGAGTATTATTGAGGCTTTTATTTTGGAATTTTGTAGTAAGTGTCATTTGAAACGTCAACACTAATGCCATGTTGCAACAGTGTTAAACCAGTTATCTAATGGCCAAAAGAGCAATTCTATAATGTAATAATCTTCAATGCTTTTATTTTGAAATTTTCTGTGAGCTTAAATTTAACTTGCTAAACTAATCCCATATGTAATAGTTATAGTGTTAAATCAGTTGTATAATGCTCAAAACACAAGTAGTTGTAAATACCAGTTAAGTCCTCCTCTATACAGTTCTGCCATGTTGTAGTTTTAACATGATCCTCTGCCCTCTGTTTTAAGTGAGAGTTGGCCACAGTTAGAACTACAGACATGGTGTGCCCTGCCCTGCTCTGTGTAATTATTCCCCTGCCAACTTCAGCTGTCTCTGGCCTACAGGGTTAGAGTAATTTCTGTTTTGCTGACAGTTCCACCATGTTATAGTTCTGACATGTTGCTGTGGCCTCTCTTTTAACTGAGTCTTGCCCATAGATAGAACTACAGTTATGGCATGCAGTCCGAAGCTGTGCCCTGCTCTGTATTCTGTTACTATGGTAATTAATTAATCCCCTGCAGCTGTGACACCCAAAGTGTGGGAAAATTCTCTTCAAACCAGCCTGTTTTCTAACCAAAAAAGCCCTTTGAACAACTAAAAAACCGTTTGAAGCTTATGAGAAGGTTATTTGTCTTCTCCGATATTACCATGTTTCATATCACTACCTCGCTAACAGTATTACCAGCGATGAGAGATAGATAATGTGTGCTCAAGTCTGACATTTTTCAGAAATATATGGAAAAACATAGGTCTGAGCGTAAGTTTATCCTGTCGCACCACATCGGTCGAAAGCCCGTGGAGAGAAAACGGTAAACCCTAGGGAAATTTTGAAAACATTTTACCGGAGCAGGCATGCGTATCTATGTCCTGACCGACTTTAAGGCAAACCGGCTATATTTGTGGACATGAGAGCGAGTTAGAAATAATTTTGGGGTCAGAAATCCACTCTATCCCACACATAGGGATAGCCATAGCTATCCCTATGCATTGCTATGGCATGCCCCAAATAATATGGCATGCACCATAGACTGCCACCATTGTCTTTAAAAATGTACATTAAATATTATAACTTGTAATATTTTTAAACAAATTTTAATTGAGAACACTTTCCTGATATGAAGCTGTTTTCTCCATTCCCACAAAACATAGACATAAGTTGTGCAACCACCATGTTTTTCATTCCTTGATCCTGGCATATCCTAAACACAATGTAACCGATTTAAAGTTTGCACAATTATCTAAAAGTATAACATGCATAAATGAGAAATTTGAGCCGAGCTCAAAAATTCTAACTGGGTCACTGTTATGAAAATGCAGTAAAAAAATACTAACAGTAAAAGACTAAATTTGTTAGTCAAGGTGCTTAAAAACACCACAGATTTGGGGATGAGAAACAGAAAAAATGGTTAGAGTAAACAGGGTAGGGATTAAAAAATTAACCAACAGAGTGAAAAGATGGTATACTTTCTGTAAGAAAAGACAGATTTGTTTGCTTGTTTTTGCAAACCATCTGCAAAAATAATTGTGATGTTTGTTGTGTTATGGTAAGATTGTTATTTAGTGACATAAATTTACTCTAATGTAAGCCATTTTGCGCACCAAACACTTCTAAAATATGTATGTCACTACAGTGAACAAACTGGGAAAGGTAAAAAAAAAAAGTTCCCATAATTTTGCCAAAAGGATGTTAGATATGGATTAAGTAGAATTTATTTTCCAATTACAGGAGCTTGACTAACCCTGACATGGGGAAATATTTTTCTTTTGCGTTACCTAACAATAAATTTCGTGTTTCCTCGCAATATGCTTACTACAATATTTGGTGGTCTAGTATGTATAGAGTTACGAATGTCAATTTAACATTTCAAATATATACATATTTAAAGAGCCTACCCTAGTGAAAAAAAATATACTTTAGTATATTTCAAATACACTCCTGATCAAAATCTTAAGACCAGTTAAAAAACTGCAAGAATTTGCATTTTGCACTATTGGATCTTAAGAAGGTTCTAAGTAGAGCTTCACAATGTTAAAGGAAGAAATCAGCATAAGAGACAAAAACTTTTGAGCGGGGAATTAATTGAAAACTGCATTTACACTCAAACATGATTTTTTTTTTCAGCTGATCAAAAGTTTAAGACCATAGATAAAAAAAACCCTAAAACAGAAATAAAAGTGTCAAAAAAAAGGACTCCATAATGAGTAGCTCCACCATCTTGTTGATGACTTCAAACGATCGTTTAGGCCTGATGCCAGTGTTTTAAGGAGGCAAGTGGAAACATTGCTCCAAGTGTTGAAGATGCTTCATGAAGGGCATCCACTGTCTGGAACTGATGTCCATTTTTGTAAACTTCCCTTGCCATCCATCCCCAAATGTTCTCAATTGGGTTTAGAT
>CAEGAF010093687.1:0-12708 GCA_903067075.1 Micropoecilia bifurca | reverse complement strand
ATATAGATATATATATATATATATATATATATATATATATATATATATATATATATATATAAGCATGAATTTGAAGATTAGATTTGGATTTCCATTTGAAATTAAGTTAAAATGTAGATTTTAATCAGATTTTAGTGTTTTTAAGTTTTAAATTAAGCAAAAGTGTTAAGGTTTTTGTTATTTTTTTCCTGGTTCTGTACCAGTTTGGATTGTGTTGTATGTGCTGCTGTAAAAAATAAACTTGTCTTGCCTTTACTTTGGGAAAAAAAAGACACTTTCTCAAGTTGAAGCGCTGTATTCTCTGTAATTAACATACGCTAAAAATCTGAACACATTAAATATGCTCTTTAGTGTTTGAATGCATTTCATAAACTTCAAACAGACAAACTTTTCTATGTTATGAAGCTTTTCCATGAGTTTGGCTTTCGCTTTCTTTTTAACGAGAAATTGGGGGATTCCATATTTTCTAATGCTGTTTTAAAATATTCTACTTAATCATTCATGTTGTCAATTATGTGCAAAGCTACAGCCCATCCTTTTAATTCCAAGCAGAATTTTTTTTTTCCTCTCTTAAACAGGCAACTGATTTCTGCGTAGCAGCTATAAAACCTAGAGCCTGTGCATAAATAAATAACAGACACAGTAAACGAGACGCTGCTGGCTTAAAGCAACTAAGGAGAGATGCATTTATCCCAGGAGCTGTTGGGGGGTGAACGGCTAACATGTCAGTAAATATTGACCTCATAAATTTTTTATGCTACAAAAATATCTATCTTTATTTAGCATCCGAGTATCTACTTCTGTACAATGAGGGCTGGACTGTAGAGTGGTGCATTGAATAAAAAAATGTTGGTAAATTGAAATGCATATTTATAGACAAATATGCAGAACATTTCTGTTGTAATATGGCATCATTACTGATCCAATATTATAGCATCTGAGAAAAAAAACGCAGTTTCAGAGTCAGGGGCGAAGCTTGTTCTTGTGGTGCAGTGGTTGCTTGATACGTGATCCACTGACATGATCACAGGCGCAGCGTCTCAGCAGTTTTTCCAAAGGTCACTGTGTCGTCCTTGTGACTGGCACAAACTTTACTAAAGCATATTGCTCTTAGGTTCTCAGGCAGGATCATGTTTGATCCCCTTTGGAACAAAAAGGCTCTTGGATTTTGTCCAGGTGGTTGCTGCTGTTTTAATTTTTTTTTTCCAGGCATGAAAACACAGTTACATTGCACATTCACTCAGTAATTGATTCTTTGCTGCTTCAGAGGATAATAACAGCAATGTTTGCAGTTAGAAGCTGCTACCTAATTGTCTTTTCCAGATTTAGAATCCCTTCTCAAAATTTATGCACCATCTCTGTGTATTTGAGTCTTTTATACCTTTGCATGTATAATTGCTCTGCCCACTTGTTCCTCTGAGACTCTGCTAATGCCATGTGTGGCTACGATGCAGTGATCTTTAAGGAGTGGATACCGACAAATCAAGTGAAACCTAAGTGCCCTTAAAGACAATAAAGTGAACAAGCAGAGAGGCGTCTCAGAATCTCAACATGATTTGCAGAATAACTGTAACTCAATCTCCATCCCATCTAAATAAATCTATAACTGACCATTCATGAAAATAGGAAGCCTCTATTACGCCCATTTGACAAAGTGGATGCTTGCCTGAATTCATTAATCCCAGAGGCTTTTCTTTAAGAATACTGATGAACTCTGATTCGACGTTTAGGCCTGGCAGTGTCCAAAGAACCTCACAGAAAGTTCTCATTTTTAGGATGATTAGCATTTAACTCCAGCACTGCACTCAATGTTGAGTACAAAAAACTGTTTCTTTGTATGAGCTTTGTTCATAAATCTAATGCACCGCAACATCTTACAGCCTGAAAACCTAAATGTGTGAAACATGAAGACAATTAAACATAATCAGCATTACCATTTTCCCCTAAATCAAACATGTAGTTTAAATAGTTTCTACAGATATGCTTCCCTAAATATCCTTATTACAAGGTAATAGTGTTCCCAACTGTGCCACAGTGCAACACGTTTCTTATGTCCTCATTCAGAATATTTCTCAATAAACCTTCACAAAAATAGAAGTTATATTTCTACAAAAGAGGCAGAATTCATCTCTGGTAAGACCAAGATTTGTGACCTGCTAGAAATAAAAACAAATTCTCATTTGAAAGACTACATTTATTATGGTGTGTTATTAAAACAAAGATTCTCTTTTATGAAAAGAAAAATGCAAAACGAACTGAAGAAATACAGCAGGCAGCAAGACAAAACTTACTTAGGGGGAAGAAAAACTCCAACACACCAGACAAAATGAAGGAAATAACCCTGCCAAACTGGACACTGTTACATTTTCCCAAACTCCAAATCAAACTAATAAGTTTGTAAAAATAGCTTTTCATAAAACAGCAAACAACTGCAACCAATGACACTTGGATCATTTATCCCTTTCAGTCTTGACTTAAAGAGAAGGACCAACCCAGTGCTGAAGTAAGAGGAATAACTGAAGTATTAGTTATTCAGCAGTTTGAATATCAAGACTGCAAATACTTGATGGCAGTGAACATAAAGTTGAAAAACAATTGTTTTATTTCACTGTGGGTTTTACTATTTGCACCATCTGGAAGTACAAAATGTCTGCCGTTATGCAAAATATTTTTATTACCTTCCTTTAACTTGTTGCCTACAATAATTATCAACAGCAGAAGCTTTTTTTTATTATTATTGTTTTAGTATTTTAATACGTTTGTTACTAGATCAGTATTTGCCTTCGTTCCCATCCACCATATTTGAAACTTTAGTTTGAAGCAACTTCATAGAGCCAAATAGCATATGTGGTACTGATAAAAACCAAAACATGATTATTATTATTATCCCTCATGTTTTGATTTTCTTGTGGGTCCAAATGCAGGGAGGGGATTGGAAGGAGCATGATACAATCAAGATTTACATTTTTAAAAACAGTTTTGACCTAGAAGAAAGGAATACACCCAAGAAACAAACAGCTGGAAACCTGATAACTGAGTGGCTGAACAAAGGAGTTTGACTACTGAGCAAATTCCTTTTGACAAACATCCAAGATAAGCACAAAATGCTAAACGGGTACTAAAAACAGAGAACATAATGACAAAATTTAACTGAAAGTCCAACTGATTATGACATGATTAAAGAAGTGAGACTTACAGACAGGTCTCACTACAGAGGGCTTTTAAATCTGTAAGCAGGGTGCTGGTCTACTAGGGGTTCAGCTCCCTCAGCTCCCTCCGTGTCAACATTTCAACCTTCCTGAATTCATCACTGGATAAACCTTCACCTCAAGTTGGAGCTGGAGACTTTACTGTGATTACATTGGTGTTTTTTTTTTTTAATTATTTTTGGCTGTTCTGTATGCAACATCTGCAGCTCTTCTGCTCTGCTTTTAGATGTTTTTCTTGTTTTCTGACATGGACATAAAAATGGCTGCAGTGAACTACAAGCCTAAACATGATTGAAGTAGAACAGTTGTAAAAGTAATCCATACCCTGTGTCGGCCCTTTGAAACAATCTCAACGTCCTTGTCACATGCAGAGACGGAAAAGATGTTCAAAATGGCTCTGGTGTCATATTTAAAGCCAACTGTGTTGGTTTTAAGCACAGCTTGTGTGTCAGGGCTTTGGGTGAGCTAATTGCTTCCAAAACAAGTTTTCCAGCTCGGTGAGAGCTGTCAGAAGTGTCTGTGGTCTTCACAGCCTGTTTCCTTGCCTGGTGCTCATGCTACTCCCTCCACAGGGCACTGAATTAATCTGTTGGTAGTGAATCACTGGGTTACCCACTTCCTGGCACAGGTTCACTCTAATATCTAGTTCAACATAGGTTGCCTGACGGCAAGAGATATGCTAATTCAAAACCCTCTTTTTACACATCGTAAATAAGAGTACCCTCCAAACCTGGATTTATAGGATCATCACCGCCCGTCTGCAGGACGATTCCTGCAATTTTCCAAACATCCAGCAAAGATATTGCTCCAACATTTCAACATAGGTCTGAAGGACATTGTGTGACACGCATCATGCATGAACTCATATGTGACTAACAAAGCAAAATCCCAACATCATCTGGAAGGAACAAACCATATTCTCCATGCCTTCCTTGATGTATCGTCAATTTCAGCTCATCTACTTAATAAATGAAAGCATAAGAAAGAGAGTTGCGGAGGATGATTATTTTTGGGGCTCCTTTATAGCTCTGCCCCTTCTCACTGCCTGCGCGGTGTGATTTGTAGAGAGATTGAAATGAGGCTGGCTGGTCGAGCAGAGACCGGCTCTTGATTTACACACACTGTTAAATCACACAGACAGCCGGCTGCCGACAATGCCCACCTCCCCGCCTCGGATGCACATCTATCTCCATGCAAGAGCTCCTCTCGATTCCCAGCCTTATGGCACAGATAACATACAACCCAGAGTCCCAGACGCAGACTGTTGTTGACAGTGTGGGAGGCTGAGGGGAACATCTGGCGGTAAACGATTCGCGTTCAACCCGAGGTTTCTCAAGAGGACGCCGCTGCAAACCTCAAAGAAAAAAAACCAGAGATGTTGAAAAGAAGCGGTTCTACCTGTGGTGAAAGAGATGAATCCAAGAGTGGGTTTCTCTTTTTTATATTAGAAAACTTTTGAATTTTTTGGTTTGAAGCATATAAATAAAAAGGTAATGAGAATAAAATTGAATGTAACTGATATTATATTAAATATTGGACTATTTTATTTATTTGCTTATTGAGATTGAACTTAACAAAAGTATTAGGAAATAATATCACTATAGTAAGTGAATGTAAAATGTTGCTAATTTGAAATCAGTATGGTCTCATTCTTTTTTTTTTTATCCAGTTTTACATTACAGGGCTTCCCCCAGTATGTTATAGGCCTGGTGGCCCGCCATGCTTTATTAGCGCCATCGCCAGGCTAAACCTTTCTTGTTTTTTTTTTATTTTTAGGAAAATAAAATGAAAAAAAAAATTCTTTTTTTTTAAGTTTGATTGCAAATGTCTCGGTTACTCACTATCGGAGCAGATTTAATCCTAAAAGATATGTTTAGAGTTTTTAAAGCCGGACCAATCACCCCGCTGGCGCCTCGGCACCTTTCACTCGAACTGGACACAGGCTGACCGCTATGGATATTTACATCAACCCCCTGTGAGGAATTATGATTAGTTATGAGGAGTTATTGATTAAGGTAAGAGTTTAAACCCACCCCGTTAGCTCTGGTTGCGCAGCTCTACGTGAACCGCAGGAATAACTTAGAGTTGCGCTTTCAGTGGTGTTTTGAGTGAGGGGAGAGAGAATGATGTATATTGTGAACAAAACATTATGATCCTTTGATCCATTTAATCTTTTGAAAACCTATTTATAAAATATTTAATTGAATAATGAATTACCCTTTTTATTGTTTATCAATTATCAATATATTTTCAATTTTGGGGAGAAGATTGATACAACAAAATTTATTAAATGATGTAAATTTTAGTTTTAGACCTTCCTGAATGACTTAGTTAAAAATGACTATACAACACTTATATATTTTCTAACAAAACAAAGATAGAAAGTTACATATGACAAATAGATACTAAATATAATGAGCCCCATACATCATCCACAACAACGAATTACACCTGGGCAGGAATGTGGTTGAATTGAAGCAGCTTGGGAAATAATTTTTAAATTTCCGTCACCTTTCATGGCAAAAGATTTACAAATGTCCCACGCATAATTTTAGCAGAAACCAGAGCAGGTGACACATGGCGCTGCAGACATTCAATAAATTCACGCAAAATGCTCCTAAATGATTATTTCTGTGCTTTTATTATGAAGAAAAAGTGGAAAAGCCAACTTGTAAAATTTCCTGTTCCTTTCTCTTCCATGTCGTTATTTTTCGCAGCATCACCTACAACACTAAGATTTGACAATTAGTCTGCCACTAAAGAAAAAACATCAGAATAACAAAAAGAAAAAAAACATATTTCCAGTTCTTCCACTTAATGCATGTCTGCAAGATGAGATGTGCTTCATCATTTCAGCACATTTTCTTTTGGTGAATTATGTATGCAAACTTTGGCTTGCACACATTTGCACATGAAAAAAACAGAGTAGCCCCTTGGTGAATCATCCTGAAACAGGTACACAGACAGACTTTCTGATTGCTCAGTAAACATTTTTGCTTCTGAATAAAGAATCAGTGGACTGCTGCAGATAATAACTGAGTTGTGAACAGCCACATGAATGCCAACGATAATGGCTTGTACACACAAAACAATAAGGATGACTCAACTCGTTAACTGCAGTTTGGCATTGACACACGACTTATTAAACTGTACTCTGCAAACAACAAAGGAGCACAAGACCAGCTCTTCAATTATTTCTGCGCTATTCAGTTTGGGAAACAAACAACAGCTCATCTTGTCAAGAAGCAACAAATAGGAGGAAGACTGTTTGCTGGGCCAAATTTTAGACCGGATTATTATAACTAAACATGGATTGTGAAGTTTGTAAGGAAATGAAAAGGAGAAACAAAAAACTTGCTCAGAACTATCAAGAATTACCAGGATTTCAGCACAAAACAGTAAAGCTGCAGAATAACATTACATTTATATCTACTTAACAAATTAAATAGAATCATTTAAATTAAGTAAGAAAAAATTAACACTTTTCTTATTCATTTGCCTGAGCTCACTGTATTCAGCTTTGTGCTACAAATGCTCTCTTAGTTCTGTCTGACTCAGTTTTGGGTGTATTTTCCAGACGCCTGAAGGTGGAACGTGTGTCAGTTCAAATTGTTAGTGGTGTGAAAAAGTGCTTGGCCCCTTCCTGGTTTCCTATTTGTTTGCATGTTTGTCACACTTCAGTGTTTCAGAAAGTCAGACCAATTTAAATATTTTTCAAAGAACACAAGTAAACACAAAATGCAATTTTTAGATTAAGATGTTTATTTTTAAGGTAAGAAAAATGTAAACCTACATGATCCTGTGTGGAAAGGTGATCGTTAAAAGATAATTGTGGTTTATCATCCATCATGAGTTCACTGTCTGTAGCCATACCCAGGTCTGATTACTGCCAATCAATACATCACTTAAACTGAACCTGCCTGAGAAAGTCAGAAGATCCTCAATAGCTGGAAAAAATTTTTATATGCACTCAGGAGTCAATGAGCTTAATTTTTCTCCTCTGGCCTGAATAAATTAGGATTGAAGCCTTCAGTCAATAAGACGATTTTTATTTTTTAAATTAAACAAGGTAAGGTTGGACATTTAAGAACACCGTGGTGAGATAAGGTCATTTATTTGTCTCTTATAGGAGAACTTTGTCTAAGAAGAAAGGACAAAACAATGCATCAAACCCTCAGTAACAGTAAATACATAAAAACTAGCACAAAAACTTAAAAATGCATCACATTTTGTGGAAAAAAGCACACTGGTAGACAATATTAATGTGCAAAATAAAACACAGGCTTCAGACAGGCTTTACATCCACTCAAACATACAATACCCATTCACAAACAATTCATTCCTGTCCTATAATTCATAATCACTGTCCGACCCTCCAATTACTAGTATTACTCTGTCCATTAATCAGACTGATGGAGAGTCGGGAAAACAAGTGTTTAAGACAGTTGTATTTACACATGTGAACCTGAACCTCCTCCCTGAGCTCATAAGAACATTATTTTGATGGAAACACGTGTGATGAATCAAACCAAATGCTCTCAGCCTGACTGATGGTCGCCTGCTCAAATAAATGTAGTGGAGAGAGAGAAGGCTCAGGATCTTAATGATTTTACTTGCCGTCTTGGGTTTTTAATTTAATGGTGAGGCTTCCAAGCCACTTTCTCAAAATGTAAAATAATTTACATTATTGTTTTAGGAACGCCAATCGATCGGTGTCGACTAGAAAAATGAACACTATCCATGTGCACACCTATGTTTAAAGACTGTGATGGAACAGCTGCATTTTGATACAGGACTTTGGTCACTGATTGATTTAGAGTCCACTGTGCAGACCTTAAAATGAAATGTTAGTATTATTATGCATTCCTTATTTTAATCCTAAAACCCCTTAGCGAGTGGATAAAAGCGCCATAGTGATTTTCTGTGGGCTTTCTGTGCCATCATTTTGAATTTATTTAGCAATGTTTATAAACTTCAACCTGTATTTGTTGAGTTTTGCTAACAGGTCTGTTGTTTAATGAGTCTGTAGTTTAAAAGTTAGGCAGTCACCGCCCTGTTCAGTCATCTACACTGAGCAACAGAAAAACAGCTCAACCTCGATTTGAAATTCCCAGCTGTGACACCTCTTTGTTTTCTTGCCAGTGTTTCCTTCTCTTTGTCACATCTGAAGCAACAAATCCTCCCTCTTGCATCACAAAGCTGTGAAAATGACCTCATTAAACCGAAGCCATATGCTAGATTAAAAGCTTGTTGCCTTTGATATAGAGGTATATTCTAAAAGGGTTTCAGTCTGAGATGTGATCTGGTATGTTGAGGCACATTTTTTACAAAATGTTGGAGCCAGGCTCCTTTTTAAACTGCAGGCTTAGTGTCGTTGTAGCGTATTACCTTGTGCCATGGCTGGCAAGAAGTACTTACTGGCAGATGAACTGAGGCTGCTACTGCAGATTTTTCTCTCCATAATCTTATTATTGCCCAAAAAATGAATAAATGAAATAAGATTTTCTTCAGGCAGATATATGTTTCCTAAATAATTGTGTCAACCTTGGGTATCAGTGTAATATTAAATAGATTTTTCTTACAGTGACAGGTGTTAAAAAAAAAGCAAGCTACTCACCCTGGGAATTTATGTTTACTCAAACCTCAGGGTAAATGCCAAGTGCAGGTTCAGTAAAGGTAGATTTTTTTACTGATTTAGTTTGGTAGGTTATTAAATGGTGGATAAAAGTTTTCAGAAATTTGGTCAGAAGCTGTCTGGCAGAGACACGTGAGAGATGATACCTTTGCTTTTCAAATTGCCTATGAAGAACCTCAAACATATTAAATCTGCTGTTGCAGTGACATAAATTCACACACACAAAAAAAATACACCTTATCCTTTACTAAGTCAATCTGCTTTGAGTGTTGTTCATCGGCTTTTCCATCTGCACAAGTGTTACTCAAAGATATTTCCTCTCTTTATTTTTGTTTTGGAAAATTTTCTCCAAACCATGCAGGTGGTTGTGGGTGAAAACCTGATAAGATCAGCCGTTTCTGAAATATCCAGGCCAACAGCCAGGCCATGTTCACATTCTGATGCTTTCATTTTTTAACTGGCTCAATAAAATAATCAGAATACAAGCATAATTCCCCAACATTGCCTCTAAAGTGAGGTGAGTAAACTTTAATCTGTGCAGACAGTCTCTGAATAGCATATCACAAGATTACATCATGTTACTACGAGGTAATTGATGTGACTTTAGGGAAGAACATACATAATTTTCTTGGCAGCGTCTGATGACGACATATAGTCCTGCACAGCTGGAAATCAAACTGTTTACTCCAGAGTGTCCAGTTGTTTCCATGTGTTGCTTCTTCAAAACCATATTTTTCCATACCAGAGAAATGCACAATGTAATCCGGATATAAAAGTTCCTGAATCTTTTAATCTTTTTCACTGTAAATTGTTATGAATTCATTGATGAAAGGGTTAAGCAATATTTGCTATATATATAAGCAATGAATGAGTTCCTAGTTCTCTGTGGTAGAAAAATGATCATTTTGCCCTTAACCAAACTTAAAGTGACAAAGACAATAGAAAATGCTTGTTAAATCAATTAAAATATTGACTAAAATGTTTAAGTTAAATAAAATTGAATATATAAGCCTAGATGAGGACCCATATGTTGTCATCACATCCAATGGAGCCAGATGGCAAGATAGATCTTAAAGCATTTTCTGTCAAAGCACAAATGCAATTAGTGTGACATTATACTTATTAAAAACGATTGGTTTATTTTAGGAGCTTTTACACATCCTTATTTGGGTTGCTGTTAATAGCAGCTGGAGTTGTAAACATAAAATAGTCAAATTAGTAAAGTAAGAGGCAGCTCTGTAGCAATGAAACTAAATTAATCAACATATTTCACCCAGGTAATTTGTGCAGAGAGCAAAGATTAGAAATAACAAGTTGGCGTATTTCTAAAGTCAAAAAATAGGTATGTTCATTTAGGTGCTGCTGGTTACTTGGCAACTGCTTGATATGCTAATACTCAAGCACATGAAGAGTTTTACACTTTGTTTTATGTATCAGGTAAATACTATATAATGTGTTAATTAGTGAGACTTAGTGGTGCTGGTGGGTGGATGTGGTCACAAACAGATTGGCTTTTTTTGTTCCTTTTCTTCTGACTTTTTTCTTTGGAAAGTTGAGGTTGGCTGATGACGACTCAAGCCTTTTATTTGGAGAATAGATTTAGGAAAGAAAATGTCCCTATTCATAAAACCTCTGGCAGAATACAAATAGCATTGACCATTCACAAGGTGAGTTTGAGAGTTAAAGCCTGTGAAACACTTTTTCACTTGACAAATAACCTCAAATAAACTAGAAACTGCCTGCTCTGACGTTCTTAACGTGTTTCTGTCGCATCCAGCCTCATCCTTCATCTTGTTACCTTCCCGTCTCTAATTAAAGTCCATGTGTCGAAATGTGGAGGAGTTTTCAAACAGAGCGATTAAAACCCTACAAGGTTATCTGGGTGTCAGCGCTAAAAAGTGGTTGCGTTTCTGAAGAATCCTCGCTTGCGTGTTTGATGCAAAGACCTCACCTACACAGCCTTCTGTGATTTGGAAAATATATGGCTCATCAAGGCATGAGGTGGCTGATTGCCTCCTTTATCTTCACTATTTTATCAGCTTGGCAACTTGGCAGCTTAATAGATTCCTCCTACTCATTGTCTAACACGGGTTTCAGAATTTATGGTTTAATAAGCTTATAAATAATCCTGCTTGTGTCCACAGACACAGAGAAGGTGAGGAAATGTCACCACATGGCAGTCGATACCGAGGCAGGCTGTGTGATGGCGGGCAAATGCCCCTGCCCGTCCGGCAGCTTGGCTAAGCATTTTCCCGGAAAACATCTTTAAAGAGGGGCCATTTAAGTTCAGGGAGCTCGTGACTCATCCTCCCTCTGTTCTCACCTGAGTCAGGCTAAGCTGGCTGCTTATGTGGGGGAGGGGGGAGTTATTTGTTGTGGCTTCTGCAAACACCAGAAGCTGCAATTTTCTCCCTTTATATCGCACTACACTGCAAACTATCTCTGCGTAGGACACCTTGGCAGTCTGGAAGTATATATCAGCACCATTTAAAACCAGCTGATGCACCTTTGACCTTTTCACCCACCATCAATATAGTTGCTATGGTGATCAGCAGCATCCCAATACATCTCTATAATGAGGGTCAAACTGAGTATCATCAAACGCTCCCAACTTAGTATAACAAGTAAGGATATTTGTTTATTAATGGATATTTCTCTCTTGTCTTGTGACAATGCTTCTTCGCATTTAAAAATGTGTTTATTTCTTTTTAAAATTTTAACAGCAGAGTGCAGTTTATGTGTTGCGCTCATTAAAAACTTGCCCACTCCTTTCTGCTAACATCAAAGAGCTTATTCTGCTATCGATTCTTTTTTTATGTTTATTGGATTGGATAATTTATTCTATTAACAAACAGGGGAATCAGCAGTGTGTGGGAGTTCAGTACACAACCACACCAGCGTGGCACCTCCTATTTTAAAGGCATACAGTGCCAATTTATAGCACAATCAAGTAACTATGTTGCCTTCAGTTGTTATAAAAATGCAGCACATATCAAATCGGATTTGAAAGAAATTTGACTTGCAAAATTGACGGCTTGAAATTGTGCCTCTGTCTCTTTAAGAAGCTCCTACGTCCTAAAGCAGAAGCTTTAAGAAGTGCGGTTTGTTAGAGCAAGCGTTTAAGCACCCTGAAAGACTGTCATGGGAGATTAAATAATTCCACAAACATGCAAGAAAGAATCAAAGCAACACTCCAGGGAATAACATTATAACATGATGCAAAGCTCAAAAAAGTAGATTTTTCATTATACATCCCTTTAAAGAGGTGGAATTTGATCTAGAATTTATATGAGTGCAGCTGGTTGGAGAATCTCATCTCACCATCTCATTGGTAGTGAGGGAGAATCTAAGGGGAACTAAACAAGTGTAAATAAAGTTTAATTTGTTATTCATTACTGAAACAGCCGGGACAGGTTTATACATATATGCAGACATGAACTCTTCACAGATGTTTAGGTTTCTGGAGAAACGAACAAAGATAGAAAAATACTTTCTATAGCTGCAGTGGAAAAGTAGATCACTCCAATGTGAAGTAGAGAAAATCCGACCTCTGCATCTTTATCTCCTACCAACTTTAACATGATGCATTTACTTGGCTCGAAATTGAGAAATCAAAAGTTTACTCTTGCCAAGTTTGCTTTTCTTCAGAGCAGATACTCTGTGTATGTATGTATGTATGTATGTATGTATGTATGTATGTATGTATATATATATATATATATATATATATATATGGCTGCACAGTGGCGCAGTTGGTAGAGCTGTTGCCTTGCAACAAGAAGGTTCTGGGTTCGATTCCCGGCCCCGGCCTTTCTGCATGGAGTTTGCATGTTCTCCCTGTGCATGCGTGGGTTTTCTCCGGGT